>JANSTT010000874.1:0-35547 GCA_026745375.1 Platyura marginata
TATATAGACAAACACAGACATTTTCCCCACATTTTCTATATATATATATATATATATATATATATATACAACATTTACTATGTGTATATTGGAAGTTCCCTGGTCTAACAAAAAGTGTAGCATAAATTTATAGCAGAAATTTTCTTGTAGGAGAGACAAAACCAAATTAATAAAGAAAAAAAAACTGAAGTCGTACCTTTTTAATCGAAGAGAAAAACTAAGTAAAAATTCTTTAATCCACAAGTTATGGTAATTTTATAAAATATATTATTCAAATAAGAGTAAAAAGGAAGTAAATAATATAGTAATTATGTAGTTAATACTAATTAATTATATATATTTATATATATCTTTTTGGTAGTTTAGGTTGGGGTCATCTTCAATTTTATTTTTTTCGTTTTTGTTTTCACTGTTGGGTTGCTGTTTTTTTTTTTTTTTTTTTTTTTTTGTATTTTATTTTTATTAATCTACGTAATTATCTTGGGATAATATATAGGTACAATATCATTATAGCGGTTGCAATAATTGAAAGGCATAAGCTTTTGTTGACACAAGTAATGATTGTGTATCCCTAAGTCTACGACGAACATGAGAACATCATCTTCATTTTAATCTAATTTTTTACTGAGTGCCTACCCAACACTATTGAAAATGAAATTTTAATTAAAATTAGGTAAAAAAAAATATTTACTTTTTTTATGAGAACAATAATTGTTAAAATTCCACAGTCCCAAAGAAAGAAAAAAAAGATGGAAGTCCAGACAAAGAATAGAATTTCAAATTAGGATATCACCTGAAGAACATTACCTGCGGAATAGACGAAATGTAAGCATCGAACATTAAAAGAGTTAAATAACAGTGGCGAAGCATTTTTTTGGCGTGAACCTCCGAAAATCGTGATAAATTGTAGTTGCACCCAACGTTGGTTCGGAGTACTACTACTACTACTACTAAATAGTCCCGATTTTATTTGTCATTTTTCTTTAGCGTCTCGTCTCAATCCAAAATGTCAAAGTGTTCTTGTTTGATTTTCAAGTCCAACTTGAAAAAATACCAACAATAAATGATCAGATTTTATATGTATGTCAATTACTACAATATTCATGTCGACTTCCATTTTAATTTTCATTAGAATTCTGAGATTTGATGGGCATGAAACTTTTAATTAAACATTGCCGTAGAATTCATAGAGATTTACATTTCCAGAGAAGTAACTAGGAAGTCCTGTCCAAATATGAAATTATCGAATTTAAAATATATTTGCCATCTACGAACTATGTTCGAACAGTTCAATGGAAGAGACATCTAGATTTTTCAAAACTTATATGGATCATAAATTACAGACCTGAATTAGTATTCTACTAGATTAGTTGATTATTCTATACAAAATATGATGGGAGGTGGGAGCTAATGAACATTTCATTTCTCGTATACGTAAAGAATAACTTGAAATGTTGAGTATGTTCTAAGTAGAATGTAATATAAAAGAAAAAAAAACAACAATCCCAACCAAAAGGAACAGCGAGCAACAAATTTCTTTTAATTTTTAAAAATACAAAAACCACCCACACTAAATTAAACATCACACCAGAGAGTACATTTATTTATTAAATTTTGAAAATATATTTTCAATGATTTTTGAGTTTAAATTTTTTTTTTCAATATTTGCACAACATTTTTGAAATTCAATTTCAGTACCAAATACCAACCATAAAAAGACAAAATTATGAGATAATGAGAAAAACTCTACATTTATATAATGAAAAATGATAAAGAAATTAATTAAGAAACAAAAATGTGTAAACTCTATTATTCAAAAAAAAAAACAAAAAAGAAAATCTCAATTTTGTATATTGAAAATTGTAAATAAATTAAAAAAAAAACGACTAACCAGAAAAATATTTAATCTAAAAATATTTGTATATTTAAATTATTAAAAAAAAAAGAAATAAATTTTTAGAAAGTAGAGGGGGGAAAGATAATGTGAAAATTAACTAGGAGGCTAGATAGACATTTGTACGAGAGCAACAACAAAAAAAAATTATAAAAAAAAAAATTTTAAGAAAAAAAAGTTCACTTTAAAGACGTTTTAGTTCCAAAAATTAATTTTTCTGTAGAATGTAGAATGAATGATATAAAAGAAAGAGAGCAATAGAGCGAGAGCGAGAGAGAGAAAGAGAAAAAGTTTTTATGACAGATAATTTTTTTTTTCTTTTAATTTGCCTATTAAAAACTATTAGCATTAAAGAAGAGCATATTCAGTCACTTATTGCGAGATAGTGTATTTGCCGCGCAATTCAATAGACACACTATATTTTTAGTCATTCTTTTTGTTTTTTTTTTTTTAATTATTTTGTTAACAATTCTTAGGAATTTTTTTGTAAATATTTATATTATTGTTATTACATTTTTATGTTGCTAATATTATTATTATTACTATTACTTATTATTATTGTGTATTGATTTTTGAAACAAAAAAAAAAAAACAAAAAACAAAAAACGCAGAGTAACTTGTCATTTGTTCTTTAAGTTAATAAAAAAAATGTTGATTGGATTTTTTGGAATTGATGATTTGAAAAAAAAAAAACAAAAAAATTGTAATTTTGTATTCTCCTTAAAAAAATTGTAGTCTGTCACTTTTTAATTTGTATTTAAGGGGGGGAGTAGAGTCTGGTGAAATTGATTCTTGTTTTGAGATATTTCTTTTTTCATTCATAGAAAAATTATTTGTAAATTCTAATATTTTTATACATAATAGTAGAGGTCTTAAGCTAATAGAAAAAAAGAAAAAAAAAAGTAGGAAAGAAAAAAACTAAAAGCAACAACAAAAAAAGACAAAATGTTCTATGTTGCAAAAAAAAACCCAATCACTCCTTTTTAAACTTCCTACGAGTGGAAATACTTCTGGTATTCAGGCAAAAGTATTGAAAGTGTGTAGAATAGTGAACCTGCGACAGTTTAGCTTCTAGCAGAACGTCCAAATTCCAAGATATCGTACAAATACGTTTTTTTTTTCATTAGTAAAACTATGAAGAAACATTCAATGTCTATATATTTATAGAAATTTTCAAAGAACAGCCCAAGAAAAGGTGACTGTAATTATTCAAATTATCGACTCGCCTTAGTCGATAGGCATTGTAGATTGTAGATTGTAGATTATTATAGAACTACCCGTGTTATAGGAGAATTTTCGCATTTGTCTTATCATCTTATAGCAGGAAAACAGTGCTATGGTTATACCGTGTTATATGAGAATTTCTATAATTTTCTAATCTTGTTAGATTGAAACTGTGTTGTAGGAAACTGTATTGTAGGAGGGCTACCTAAACTTGATTTACGTTTTTCGTAACCATTTTGCAATTTGCAGACATTTTACTATAATTACTTTACTGACTGTATGAAATTATTTCTATTCTATCAATTTTAAGCATTTAATATTCAATCATCAATTCCAATAAATTTGCATATCGACAAAATAGCACACTATAAGTGGCTCATTTGAAGAAATAAAAGCAAAAACAATTATTTTTAAGACAGAAATAATTAATATAATTCCATAATTTATATTTATTAATTATTATTATTAATTAACTACCTATATTTGATGTAGATTTTATATTTACTATTACTTCTAATAAATTAATATGATTGCTTCTCTGTAAAACACACAAGACATACTATACATACATATACATACATAAAAGAAGAAAAAAATATATAAAAATTTTTAATTACTAGTAATGTGCATTGTATACATCAATCAATGATAATTTTAAGTTTATGAGAAAGGAAAAAAAAAAGCAAAACATCTTCAGTTCATCACCTTACATCATAAAATCATCATCATCAAGATCAAAGACCATAAAAAAATCGTAGCCACTCACGAACATTTCTAACAATTCTGTTTTTCTTGTGCAAAAGCCATAAAATAGAGAGAGATAGATAAAAAAAAAACCTCCCACCAAACAAATTTCGATATTATTTCCAACTTATAAACATCTCTGAATATATAGACCAAATATGTATAATCTTCCCTTGTGTAGTGCCTTGGCTGTTTTTTGTTTGTTTTGTTTTTTTGTTTTTCGAATCGGAATAATTGGGACACATTTCTGTATTGTTGAGAAACCCCCGCCAAAAAAATTGAATAAAAGTATACTATTTTAGGGATATGTTCCATCACAATTTTACAAATTCTTCCAAACACCCCATGCTTAATAGAGAGTCGCCATATATAATAATCATTACTCATCCCATTGTCCATTTCCCATTTCGTTTTTTTTTTTTTTTATTGAGTCCTATTTTCCGATGCTCGCTTGTCATTTATAATCAAATATATATTTAAAAAAAAAAACAATTATAATTATATTATATTGTATGAGTTATATTATATTATGTATAAAGTAAATTAAAATTAAATAAAAGCAAAAAAAAACAAGAAAATTATGTGTGAATAAAAATAAATGTAATAAAATGGATGAAACTGGTACAATTTGAAATGTTTTATTGATTTAACATGTAGCCGGCTAGCAATAATGGTCAAAAGTTATTTTATTTGAGAACCGACACGGCCCGGCGCATGTCCATCATGATCAAAACAATATGGCAAAACTTATAGACTTAGAGACTATAGAGACCCTTTGGTTTTTTTTTTGTCAACAGTTGCAAGTCTAATGGACACAGACTGATTGGGGTTAACTTTTCATTCTGACTCTGACACTTGTCCACTCCATTGCAGAGTACTGTTGCCCCTGTAGATGAGTAGAAATACGTACACAAAACAGATGATTTCCGAAAAAGTTCGGAAGAAGAAATCTCACTTATTCCAGTTTCCAACTCTTGACACTCTCTAATTATGGGATCATTTTCAAACGGTACACACAATGTGGAACCTATTTACTACTTACTTTTCCTTATCAAAAATATAACTTGGAACTAAGCATAAAATGGTGAAATAGGTAAAATATAAAGATTTGTTCTTTATTCCTTTTAAAGATTTTATTTCTTAAAGCTCAGACGAAATTATTGTAAAAAAATCCAATGTTATAACGGTATCAGTAAAATTATAAGAAATCTTACAAATGTACATAAAACGTTTCAATGGCAATCAAAAAACAGATAGAAACGCACTCATTAGAAAATTCCCGCCAATATTGGAAACGTCAAAAATTAAATTTCAAGTAAAATAAAGCGAATATATTTAGATTTTTTTAATTTTGACGATTTACCCAAAACATATCTAAATAATTTTTCTTTTATTTAGTTTATTGAAAATATTAATTGTTGCTAATATAAATAAGGCCATTTTTTTTTCTTTATCTCCCATCAAAATGACGAACAAATTATTTGTGTTCAAAATTAAAAATTAAATAAATGCCAAACCAAATTCTCGTAACATTAAAATAATACAAAATCAATAAAGAACAGTTTGTACTTACATAATTTAAACAATTTTAATTAGATGTTCAGTAATTTTCTAAATATTTCAATATAATTTGGCACTAATAAAAAAAAACCACTTCTCACTTTCACTATTTTTTCGAAGTGAGGGGAAAAAATTTAAAAAATGTGTTAAAGGATATTTTTCTTAGGTCACATGGTTTTTGGAATCAGACATTTACGCGCCCAGATTGCCCGCAATAAGAAGGTTCGCCTCCCAGTTGATTTTGGTACATATGTTTTTCAGCAATCCCTGTTTTTTTTCTTGCATTGAATCCCGAATTTATTGCCCATTTCCATCACTATACAACAATGGCGTTAGTTTCTATGTTAAACACGAACCGAATCAATATGTCGAAATGTACTAAAAACCATCTGGCAACACTGGGTCAATGGCTGCGTTTTTCGACCGAACTACGCACGCACACACTCACACTTTTACATCACTTAGTGCACGAATTAGCCACAGTGGTGTGTCGATTTTCTGTAGAAAACGCGATGTAATAGGAGAAAAAAGACCAAATTTAACAATCAAAATGAATTTTTAGAATGAAAATCAATCAATTAAATGCCCATGGTGTGTATGTCAATGAAATTATATGAAAATTGTGTGCAATAATTAGTGTACGGTGCAAAAGAAAAAAAAATTTTATCGTGTGGTGTGTCAAGCCATCGATAGTAGCGAGCAAGCAGAAAAAAAAGAAAAAAATTCTGGGTGGGGAACAATATAGTTGGCGAGAAAAAGAAAAGAAGCAAAGTGGTGTGTGTAGTTTTTTTTTAATAAAACGCGAGAAATGTCATTTGTTCTATGCGGTTGACAGTGCAGATTTTTCGAATAAAAAAACGAAAAGAAAAATTTAAGAAACGACATTTTCAGCATACACACGGACCCCAGACAATCGACTAGCACCGTCGTTTTGGTTACACACAGTGCCCCCATCGTTTTTAATTGAATATCTACCAAATCAAAGAAGTAATACCTCCTCAGTTCATTCCGTCGAGAGGATACAACAACATTTTGTCCGTTTTAACACAATTCAATCGCAACATCCAGAAATAAAAAAAAACGTAGCAAACGGAATAAATTTTGCTCGGTGCGGCCACGAAATGAGTGGTGGACGGCCAAGGACAACCTCATTTGCTGAGGGCAATAAGCAGCCACCAAATCCCGTACTTGGAGGAATGAAAATTAGCAGTAAGTACAATCAATGTTGCATTTTGATTCATTTTGTTTCATTTTTCTGTACAAAAAAAAATTTTTTTTTTGTTTAATGATTTCTTGTGTGGTGGGCTCACCATCGTAGTTGTGTCGTCGCAGTCGTCGTAGCCGTCGTCGTCGTACGTACGTACACCTTGTGTGCAATGGAGCCACCAGAGAGAATTTTTATTATTATTGGCAAGATGGCGATTGTATTGTCATATTCCATTTCAAGATGGCTCCATCGACGACGATATTTTAGTGATTTTTCAATTTCCTTCAAAGTTTTTACATATCTCAACAACAACAAAAAAAAAGAAAGGTCAACCTATTGGTACATTTTCGATAAAAACATTTTCTACCATTCCATTCCATACCAATGGGTCAGCTGTCAGTGTGTTCACCTTAACAGTATCCAAAGTTCCAACAGTGAAGAGAATAATTTTTGATAAAGAAAAAAAAAAAAAAACTATTGCGACGTTTAGATTTCAAGTTCCTTTATGGGGCAAAAGAAATAAATAACAAAAGTCTCTTCATGCATCACTGTGTCCATTTACTTTCTCTATCGATTTGGGTCTTTTATTTTGTGCCGTTGTCGAGCTACTTGAAAAACAATGGGGCTGTGTACTTCATGTGCACACATACAAAACGGAGAGCTTTCTTTCTGCGGCCATCAAAATTGTGTAATTGCACAGAAATTAATTTTTTTTTTGTTTGCACATTTTCTATGTACTAATACTACTGGGGAGATAATGTCCGGTGGTTTATGAATTTACAACACAATAAATTCGTACGCCACTGAAACACTTTTTTCGTGTATGGCACATTAATGGTGTGATATGCGTCGCACATTGAAAAAGGGCAACATTATAAATGTTTTCCTCTGCTGCAGAGGCCTCGCCACATTGACCATTCCTGTAGTGTCACTGGCATGCCTTAGCTGGGTCGTCGGGTCAATGAAATGCAAAAAAAACCTGTCATGTAAAACAAGCATGAAATTCCCTTACTCTCCTTACTGGATGGCTGGATGGTGGTGGGTATGCCACCACACATAGGATATCGATTTTTTTTTTTTTTAATATTTTCTGTCCATCTTTTGCATCATTTCCACCTGACACAGACAATCCTTTCACATTGATACTTCATCTGAAGGAATGATAGAGTGGAATTATTGTTAAATTGTTACATTGTGGACAGGATGGAAAGGACAAGGATACAATCACGTCACACTTTTTTCGTTTTTTTTTTTCATAAAGGAAAACCTGGCTGAAATTTCTATTTAAATGTAACCAAAAGCAAAACAATTGCGTTTGCGGTTCATTAACATAATTAATTTGATTTATTTTACTTCGGTTGTGTTTTATCTGCTGCTGCTCTGGGTTGTGGATTTTTTTCTTGGTCTAAATCTAAATCTGAAATAATATTTTTTACTGGCATGGTGGCATGGTACCGGGGAATAAGGTTAACCGATGTTGTTAAGAGTGAATTTTATGCCAAAAAGGGACGATTTGAATATTATGAGTTTTTTGTTGTTCCTTCTTTTCTAATTTAAATTATCCTTTTGAAGGATTTCCTTCAATTGGGCGGATTTTAATGAAAGTCGTTCACTTAAAAGGTTTCCGCTAAGGGTTTATTCATAAATTGATATTCTGTAGTTGAATACTTAATTATTTACCAAATATTTGACAGAGTTTAAGTAGTAATGTTCTAAAAGCTAAAAATAGCTAGATTTTTTTGCAAAAATTATTGGATAGCAAATATGGACATGCTGGATCGTTTTATTGTCGGAACATGTTAATTCTATAATTTATGGTAAATTGTTAAACGTCAAGAAGTTATCAGCAATCTTAAATTTGCCCATATCTGAACCAATGATGGATTAAAAGTCCAAGGGGGAGGGGGGAGTACACATGGAATGATAGGTCTGATCATCCTTGACGTCTACTTATAAATATATAAATGAACGTTCTTTGGAATGCGAAGAATATGCAGGAGATTAGAAAAATAACTATCAAGAAGCTAAAATTCTATATGACTGTTTGATGTTTTTTTTCCAAATATATTTCTGTAAAATGAGAATTCAGGCAGAAAGATTGAAAAATCAGCATTGTTAGATAATACCTTCAATACACACATTTATACTTTAAAGGCTCCTTTTATGTGCGTATAAGCCGTCTACGGCGACCTTCAAAGGTCATTTAGTAAGGATATCATTTTACCTAATTAATTTATAGCTATTTATTGATTTTGTTTTGTTAGGTACAATTGAAGAATTTGTAAGTGCGTTGATTCAAAATGATATTATATATGTATGTATGTGTGTATATAAATTGTCGGAATAAATCACTCTTGCATGGTCCATCAACAAAACCACAAAACTCAACAATTTCATCAAAAACTTTGACAACTTCAATACCACCACACCAACTAACCTAATCACAAAATAATATTGTAACTCGGTTTCAGTCACCCAGAAGTTGTTGACCGTAATCTTTGAAAGCTTTTTTTCGTAAACATTCTCCCTGCCTCTATTTATGTGCATATCCTTTACGTACCATTTATTTCATTCCATATTATATGAGCATATAGCATTAGTATAGGATAGGTTCAAATAGTGGGTGTATTACTTAGGTCTTAAAGAGTGTTGTACAGTGTACACTGTGTGTTATGATGTTTTCCATCGTACCACCTTGCCACAAAGACATTCTCCGGCTCCGTTCACAAATATGAATTTAACATAAATAGTTTACGTGGTTGGAATAATAATAATAATAATAATTCCAAATGTGTTTGCATATGAAGCTTAAAAATGTTTTTCTTTTATCGCCCATCCTCATTTGCTGCTCACACACACACACACACACAAACCACATAGAGAAATTGTCTCGCATCTAGCTTTAAACTTGGTCGCTAAGTACTTACCTCTAGTATAGTGGTGACTGGTGAGCTTTATAAGCTCTGCAACATCTCTACATTATAGCACTATGGATTTTCATTTGGAAAATCGGAAATAATCTTTTCGAAGCATGACAGAGTTTACATTGTGTACTGTGAGTATTTTCAAGTGAAATAAATGAAAAGGAAAATTTTTTTTTCTTCTCATTAAGGTATTATTTGAAGAAGAAAAAAAAGCTGGGCGGATTAAATGTAGACAATGTCAACTAATTGAAAAATGTTTTTTTAATGGAACATAAAAATTTTTTTTTTTGAATAAATTTTCAATTAAATACATTAATAATATTATAATATTAATATGGAACGAAAAATGGGCACAAATTTCATAATCTGGGTGTTGTGATGAACAATACTCCCAAATTATATTAATCTTGCCTGTGGCAGGGTTATGGCCTAAGGTCCCTTAGAATGTAAAGGTTCTTTATTCACAAAAGCATGTTAATTTGAATCTTAGGCCAGATAGTTGAATTATACTTAAAAACAGTTTAATAACGGCAATTATCTCAAAAATGGCAATGCTTAACAATAGCAAGCATTTGTAAGGTTTCCGTAATGAGAACACAAGTGTTTTTCGTAAAAAAAAGAGCTCATCAAGTCAATTGAGATAAGTGTAACATTGCTTTAGTCTAAAATGGCCAAACAAACTAGTGACCTTTTTACTCGAACTTCTTCGGAAGTCCGTCCTTCAATATACTAACAAAATTGTGGAGCTCTGTAATAAAAAGTCATACAACGTATTCGGTGGTGGGTTTTCATTCTCAATCGCTTGATTTTTACAGTTCTACATATGTTCAATGCCAATTTATTTAAAATGCATTTTCCATTGTGTTTTTTTTCTATTGTTTTTATATTTTTTTTTTCTTTCTTTCTAAACATTCTCTTTGTGCGCACTGCACTGTAATCACTATCACCGCGTTGTACATACTTTGTAATTGAAATCATTTAAAGATTATCTCTACTTGCTGCTGTGTTATTCAATATTTTCTTTGTTCATGCCAAAGGTGATTTAAATAGACGATAACCTGATAGTGACATTCACAATCTTTACAATAAGTTTTTCGAAATAATATTTATTTACTTAATTTTGCTGTTTTGTGGATATTAATTTGATAAAAAAAATGATCTTTACAAAATTGCTATACTTTACAGACATATATAGTAGAAAAAATCGTAAAACCTAAAAATGTGGTTAATGAAGTGTCATAAGTGTGACACTGACTACCAAATAAAAGAAACATTAATGTCATTTCATTTATTTTTGTATTTCGCATAATTTTACAACATACACACCTCTTTGAATACATAATATTCTTATAAATTTGATTAACCAATAAATCTTCGTTTTATATTTGACTTACCACACATGATTTATATATTTTGGTTAGGTAATTATTCATATTTTTATTGGCTTTATATTTTATTATTATTTATTATAGAAAATAATTGATGATTTGTTGATAGTGAACGGTTGAGGTGAAAGTTCAAAATATTGGAACAGATTTATTTGATTCTAATGGAAATACAAACAAAAATCTCACAGTATATGAATAAAAATATTCGATAAGATAACAATTTTTAGTTGAATTTCGTAATTTCGTTTAATTATTTTTTCTCTTTTTTTTTATGGAGTATCTCTCACACTGTGACATTTCGTCACTGCTAACCAGGGTTCTGAAAGTAACACTTTTTTTCAAATTTGTTACATTTGTTACCATATTTTAGTAACAAACTGATACGATTCCGTTCAGTTTGACAGATACATGAAGCAACCATGAAATATGGCGAATTGGCGACAACCATTTAGTTGAAAAATTGGAACCAATATTGGTATCAAATCCATGTTGATTTTTGTCGTGTAATATTTACATTTGTTACCAGTAACAAATTAGTTATTTTATCGATTATTTGTTACTTTAACAACTCTGCTGCTAACATTTTACATTTAAAATTCTTTCTCTACTTGGTGACATTGCCTTAGTGTTCATCTTGTGAATTAATATCACTCAATTGTCGTGGGTGCTTACTTTGTTTCTAACAAAATAAACAAAAGATTTCTTGAGACTTGGCTATTCACTTGCCACAATCCACATCTTCATCACAATCCAAAAATTAATTTATGATGGTATAATTTAAAAACTACATAATGTACAATCTTTAAGTACATTCTTTCTAAGATTTGTCAATATTTTGTTGCCTCAAAAGTTGTTATGCACGCATAAGAGCAACGACTTAAGTAATTGTTTTATTATCAAATTTATGATACATACTTACATACGAGTATATACATATGTACAAATATAATTGTTTTCAAGTCGAAAAGTAGATAATATACTTAATTACGCATACAATTAAACTAACTAACAAAAGAAAAATTGTTACGTATTTACGTACATACGTACAATACATATAATTTGAAATAGACATTTATCAAACATTTAGGCGCACATTTTATGTACTTGAAGAAATTGATTTTCAAAGTCATGAAATAAATTTCATTCCACGAAATCTTACCCGAATTTATTTATCAAAGAGGATATTCTTAAACCGTACACTCGGGGCTCAAGATTTTCACGTGCAATTAACTCTTTTGTATCTTGTTACTGAACGAAACAGTAACCCATTTCCGAGTTTCTTTTATGTAAACGTAGCGTTTCGTCGGTGTGTTCAAGATGTGCAATTGTATATTTTTTGATTATTCATTATGAATATTTGATTTCTTATGTCGATGGAGCATACTGTCAATTTCTCTAAATAAGGGTATTAAAAAAACTCCTTTTACGAAGTTATTACGAAAATGTACATGTAAAGATTAAAGAATTGTTTCAAACAGTTATGAGGACCTCAATGAAATTTGATGGAAGTTTGAAGGAAGTCTCTACAAGGGAAAGACTAAAATTTTGTTTTAAAGTTGGGACCTCCTTCAGTAGTACAGTGAAACTGAACCTTAAACTTACTCATTTTTCTACCCTGTCTCCTAATTTCATCACTAATTTCTGTGTATACCACATTAAAGGTTCAGGATCAGTAAAAATTACATAGATCCTTTTTCTGGAATTGTATCTTTAGTTCTCGGTGTTTGTATAGGAACAGGAACCAAACGATGACTAATATATGATTATTTGCTATTACCATATATCACATCCTCCCTCTATTTTGGGCCGATAATTTACCACCTTATCTTAGTAGTGAAATTTCATTTATGATTTGAAAATTTTTGGCCTAAATCAAGTTACTTCCATGTCCAATTTTTTTTTTTGAATTGTATGTTAATCCATCAAAATAAATCTTTATAGCAAAAGAAAATGAGTATTGAATAAAATTTTCATTTCAATAAATAAATCGTGACAAATTCGAAGAAAAACAACCTGCTCATATGATTACATCTAAATTTATTCCATTTTATTGATCATGAAAATTTACTGTATTTTTATGACTAGCACATCTATAGTGAACAAACATAATACATTGATCCCAACAACAACAACATTTTGTCTTCCTGTATATAAAATAGTAAATTTAGATTTTATACAAATAAAAAAATAAATAAATAATTAAAAATAGACATGACATTGATTATATTGTTTGTGATAAGTTGCGCTTCTGCAATTAAATCTAAAGTGAAATTTCGCTTTCGTCGGTAAGTAGCTTTACTAAGTTTTAAAACTTAAGTTTCTTAGTGTATGTAAATTATTGTACTTTGATGGTAACCTTCGTCTGCGGTCAATTTTGTCAGTAATTTTAAAAGCACCGTGACGACAGGACGTTTTTTGTTTGTTTTTTTTTGTGACTCGGTTTTGTTTGTTTTGCACTTCAATTTTTTTTTTTTAATATTCTGGATTCACGTGAGACAAAAATGTCAACAAGAATTGTAGTTAGTGTTGAACAAATGATTCCATATTTACAGAATTTGTGTACAGTGAATGGTGAAACGACAGATGAAATGGAAAATGGCGATGAAACGTTACCCGAAAATAATGAACTTACGATTAATGATTATGATGAGGAAGTGGCAGCAAAATTTCGGAATAATGTTAATTATGTTGAAATGTTAGACATTAATCCGATTGTTGAAGCATACAGTATTATACAGGAAGATGAACTTCTTGAAGGTATATTTAAATTAGTTACTTAAATAATTCCTTTTTTTAATTGTTCGATCTTTTGTCTTAATCAATAGTTATTGTACTTCAATAAACCGCGATCTTATTTACCATGTTTATAATTTACTTACTTTTTAAGAAAGGTGGTGTACGTTTTAGCCTGTTCAACTACTCTTCTTCAAGTGTCTTTTTCCTGCGTGGTTCGGATTTTCTTACACCTCAATTGCTACATTATTTTTCCATCTTGCTCGTCACAATAATAAATGTGTCCCAAACAATTACTCAGACTGAATAGATGGTAGTGGGGCAGTGAATGACTTATGTACGGATCGATGTTCCAAAAATGAATGACTCAGCTGCCAATTTTATTGATTACATTCTACAAATTCCCTTAAACCAGTCATTGCAAAATCCACTAGATTGTCATAAATATAATTATTTATCTCCATTATATTGTCTGCAGAGTTTCGTATTTTCATCCGATATAGAATTTTAATTAATTTCCACCAAGTGAACTTTTTTTGTTCTTTGTTCAATGTATAATTAGATTATCAACAGTTTCCCTCTTTTTAATTAAATTCACATCAAATATAAAATAATTTTTCTGCTTGCCAAAATAATTTATTTAAATTTATTTATTTTTTTTACCACATGTGTTAGTATTATGTATAATCAATATATACATACTTATGCATAAAAAAATTTCCGAAAAAATTCCCTACTACCCAGTCGAGTCACATATAAGCAGTTTGCCTACCCAAATGACAAATAGATTAAACCAAGAGATTTTCTTTTTGTGCTCTATTGAAATATCCAAGCTCCTAGGATATGTTTTATATCGCATAATTTCATTTGTCATCTAAATTTTTTTTCAACTTAAATTAAGCATCCCCAACAAAGCAGCAAAAAAAAAAGAAAAAAAAAAAATGAATTCAATGATATTTATGTAGACATAAATCTTGTCATAAATACAACCCGAATTTATTTAGGTTACCCAATGGTGTATCCTATTACATGTTGGAAAAGCTTTCAATGTGGTGTCACGTTTTATCTATTCTTTTCATTTTTGTCCATTGTCCTAAATAGACAACAACTGCATAGCAACACGAAATCCATTCTACCATTATTTGTACACCCCTTTCTACCAAATTTTCCATTTCCCCATTTCTATATTGAGATGAAAACCCAAAGTGAAATTAGTCCATTTCAAGAGAAGAAACGAAAAGAAAACAAAAATAGAACCATTTTACTTCAATTTTCCAAGGAACAAAAATCCATCAACTAACTATTCAACCGTATCTTTATAATACGTCCTTACTTCGTATAATATTCGAAAGCTTTTCTATATATTTTTACGGGTAACATGCTCACATCCATATTTATTACTTATTATCGTAAAACAAGGTCATTGTCATAAGCTTTATATAGATAGGCAGGTAGGTAGGTGGTGTTGGTAGAAACTTAAAGAAAATATAATTTTACTCGTATGTCTACATATACTTTCGTATTGTATACGTTTTGAGCTATTCGAATATCGATTACCAGGATGGTTGCAGTGGATTTAAAAGAAAATTCAATTAAGCTTTGGGGGTTTTAGGCAGGTGATGGTGGTGTGACGAAAAGTTTTGATATTGAAAATGTATGTACAACATTATTTTGTTTAGATATTTTTTTTTTAAATTGAAGATTGGTCGTTATGTTGACCGAGATTGTTTTGTTTGAAAATAGAATCAATTTCATGATTAAAAATTCGCAAAATTCTGTCCTAATGTTGATTTTTGAACATTTGAAAACTACATCGTAACTTTTACTCTTGTATTTTTCATTTCATAATCAAATATGTCCCTAGGGATTTTCCGTCAGCCGGAATTAGTGTTCTAATTAGTGTATGCTGCAATAACCTTTTACATAATTCGATTAAACATTCTGTCTATATTGTGTTACCCTTACATAAATTATCATCATCGTTTTTGTGACAATTTCATTGATTTATTTATTTATTGTTTCTATTATAACCCCGAAATTATAGGTATGTTTGCGAATAACTTTGTGCCATGCCCGAATACAAATGGAAAGTGTTTGTAAAGACATTTCAGTTGTCATATACTGGGGTATGCATTATGTACGCATATACTACCTCTATGTATGATACATACATACATCATGATATCCCATAATTTACTAAAAAACAACACCAAAGTAACATTAAATCCATATAACAATCATTGAAATGTATAATGACATTAATTCCATTTCAATGGCAAGAAAAGAAAATCTAAGTAACAGCCGCGCGCCGCGAATCGATTTTGAGATATTATTTGAATTGATGATGGTTGTGTAAGTAATCGAATAATTTTTTTTTGTATTCTCTTTTCTCAATTTTATGACATTACTTTTTCTTTTGGCAGGAATAATTTATGTATTGGATTTTTTTTATACATATATACTTATATCTGGAAAATTTTGTTCTAAAAAATAATTTAGGATATTCATAATTATTAGCTTCTTTAGGTGTCCCTTCAGCTTACAATAGCCTGTCAGGAATCCCGTCAGCATCTTAAGTCTGTTTTTGCTACTAGCCTTATATCTCTTTTGGTTATAGTTCCCGAATAGTACTTTGGGAACGTTGAACTTAATTGTCATAGTGTCGTCGATACATAATTTTTGTTGGGACTTATCTGTATACAATTTCATGCAATTTTTTGTTTTTTATGTTCTATGAATAGTTTTCTGCTACTATGTGTATATCACAGTAAAATTACTAAAAATTTATTTATCTTCCAATTATAAACAAATAAGTATAAACAAAAATAAGAACATACATATCTAGATAATCTAGGTAGCACAGAGTAATCATTTATGTAGAAAATAACAATTTTTGGCTGTCCTTGATACCAGCAAAATTAATGTGTCTGCTTCGTGTTTGTTAGCACCACTTCATATATTAAAATTATAAATATGTAAATCCATAATCCAAAATTAACGCAGTGAAGGAGAGGGCAAAAGCTTTCGATCAAAATCTTATATTATGCTACAATACTACATGATATAAATCCTAGTAATTTTCATTTGTAGCCCATACAATAAAACAAATGCTTTATTTAAATCAGTTTTGTAAATTAGCTTGTTAGGCAATCCAAAAATTTCGTTATTAAAGTATAGAATAATCATAATAATAATAATAATAATAATAATAATAATAATACACTTATAGGCTGCCATAATAAAAAAAATATATGTACACTTATACTTACTAAGTAATTTACATATTTTTGAACAAAATTACTTCTTACACATTTATTACAACAATAATTAGAGTGGCGAAAAGCAGTAGAAAATGTAAATTTAAATAGGTTAGGATTATGAAAATTTGTAGGTTTCGAATAAAATTTCTCGTCTATGGTATACTTATAGAAATATAGATAAAAGAAAATTGACAGTCCTTTGGAATACAATAAGTAATTAGTTAATCTTAGCGGGTAACCATTTTAATTATTCAACGAAAATGTTTTTTATCTTTTTCTTTTATGCAGTAGAAAAGTTTGTTTTTATCACCATAAAATGGTATTCTAATCAATGGCATGCACGTGACACATTAAAAATATTGAGCTATCGAGGTGGCTTCTTCGAATAAAAATTGACTGCCAATACCCATTTATGCTTGACACAAGCATTTTTAACAATAACAACAATATAAATGAGGGAAGGATCGAAAAAAAGCTGGAGTTTTCTGGTACTTTCTTAATTTCGACATTTACACTACTTTTGGCGGGAGATTTATTTTTGACATGAACTAACCTTTATACATGGTCGTTATTGCTGTTTGTGTGCCATTTTTGCCATTTTAGCTCCACTCATTGTACCATTGTCGAAATAGTGCCTAACTATTAGATATTCTTCTTCATTCTTTCTTCTCCTTATTTATTATAAAACAACCATCTCTTTAGCTCAAATGAGCCAGAGAAATCAAAGCTTCCACAGTGTACATACTTACATAATATACTTACATACTTGTTGATGGAAGCAAAAAAATAAAACTATTGCCGTTGCCGGAGATCAAGAAATAGATAAGATTCATGCTTAATTACCTACTAATAGGACCGGTTACGGACATTTATAAGTGAAATATCACTGTGACAAATATATGTCAACCCATACCTAGTCCGACTAAAGCTCTTTCCTTTTACAATTTCGATCTGTAAATTATTCAAAATATTTCTATACGTAAATGTAAAAAATGTCTGATTTTGACTAACAACAACAAAATTGTTTTTACTCAATTGGATGTGTGCGTAAATTGCGTTATATTTCATATTATTTATCGCATGAAGTTTTGCATCGCACATTATTTTAATGTGAAGATAACAAAAAATTCTTCAATTACAAAAAAATATCAAAAAAAACAAATCGAAGCACGAGAGTATAAGAATATTTTTGAACAGATGATGTGAGAAAAAAGTCTGCATGCCGCCCTATACGGAATTTTGTACTCATTGTGTTGTGCATATGGAAAATTATTTGTCTAAGTAACAGTAGGACAACTCTAAACCGAACTTATTGAATTTTGAATAGATCTATGAAATTTTTGACAAAAATTACATTTCATTGTCCAAAGTCTACAGATTGTGCATCAACAATACTAATGGAATATGTCTGCATTTTGATGCGTACACATCAAGTTTATTAGATTTATTAATAACTGACCTACATTTTGAATGTTTTTGTTTTCAGCAAATATATTCCATTCTCTACGTAATTTATACGTTTTTTTTTATTGTTATCTTTTTAGTGCATTAAAGAAAATAAACAGATTGTTTTTTGAATGCTTTTTGTATTAATTTGCACATAAGAAAATAGAAAATATAGGAAAATTAAATGTACTCATTGAATTTATACCATAACATAACACTATGGTGTCAGTAAAATATATATTTAAATATTTCCATATATATATAATGTGCGAATATAAATTTTCCACGTAATATTCTCTATAATGACAGATTTATGTCCGTTGTTGTTACTATTTTAAAACAAAAAAAAAAAAAAAACACATCACTAATGACATGCAACCAATCCTTACCGGATGCATTCCCGTTGAACGTAAATTTTGCCATGCAACATTTTCCACATTATTTTTCAATATCGTCACGGTTTTTCAGTGTTTGTGTTTTTTATAGAAAATATTTTTGATTAGTATGAAAATATTAAAAATAATTATTTTTAACTTTTTATTGGATAATAAATTATTTCATATATAGTTGATCACAAAATTATCGGTACATTTAGTAGAAATATTTTGGTTATACATAAAATCGTATAATTTAAAATCATTAACTTAATAGAAGAATAATCTAAATGACTATGTACTTAATCAGTGACAGTATTTAGGTAATAAAACCTTCAATAGCCAATCAAGTAGAAATCTCGACATGCAATAATTAAAATTAATTAGCTTTATTGGAAAAACGTTTTAATAATTTTTGCCAAATTGCCAAAAGAGCAGTTAAATTTTTATTATTTCTTTTTATTATGAAAATAATTTTAAATAAAAACCAAAGTAAAAATAAAATTTGAAAACTTTATTATTAAATTCAAAATAAAATTTAATAACTTGGTTTTCAAAAACAATTGTCAGTCAAGTGAAAATAGCAAAATCTGTCGCCATATTTTGTTTATGTAATTTTGTACTGTACTGTAATAATGTAGTAGATTTCTTTCTCAAAATGTTATTGTCCAAATTATGGGCTCTAATATCGCAAATGAATGATAAAATAAGGCAGACTTTTCAAAACAATTGCATTAAAAAATTAATTTTGAAACTTTAGCAAAAATTCGTAGTCTACCCATTAGTAAATTAAAAACATTGTTTTATAAATTGTCCATCTTGTCTAATATGGTTACGACGCAATTAAAAAAAAAAAACAAAAAAAAAACTCCCTCTCCATCAATAAATTAGTTTATTAACATTCTCTTCGATAACAAAAAACAAAAAACTTTGTTGTTGCAAATTTCAGTTTCAAATGACCTTGCCGATCACTATGATCCAAAGAAAATTGCATACAAATTAAAATTTTTACCATCAATATTTCAATACACTTACCTACCTACCTAGTGATTTATTTAAATACCAAAAGACTCATTGTCTCACACAAAAAAACTAGCGCCAATAAATCTTATTAATTTTAAGATCGATTGCATCATTCATTAATTTGAATTTATTAATAAAAAAAAAAAAAAACAAAAAAATTTTGTTGGACAAATTGTTATTCTTAAGCCGAAAATAGAACAACACGCGACAACGACCGACAAACATTAAGTCTTGTCTTATTATTATTTATTAATAATAAATTTATTCGAGATGATCAAACTCGATAAAAAAAGCCATCACCAGGCATATTGACATTTATTATAGAATCGTACATATATTCGTATGTTAGGTAACTACATATACCTATGTACTTCTGAGGTGGTAGATTTTTTTAAATAGATTAAGTATGTAATATACTTGAAGTAAAGTACTTGAATAATAGTAGTTTTTCAATTGATTATATTTAAGTAATTATATTTATAGACAATCAGTCTCCCGATCTTTGTTACTTTACCACGTGGCTTTTTAACGGTAATGGTGGTCAATGCCATGTCGCGCACAATAATATTGTACATTGACATTGATCATTAATATCGATTTAAGTACATAATATATATATATATATTGCAAACTGTTTGTTAATAGTATTATATATGTAGTGTAGCATACATGTAGGAGACAATAACGGCAAGAATGTCGACCTTGGCATTGGTTTAATAAAAAAAAAAGAAAAAAAACGCAGTGTATTAGGCACTATATGACTTTTTTCTTTTCTTTTCTTTTTTTTTGTACTTTTTTCTATGTGTAATCAATAAATGACGAATTTGCAGCACCAGTAATATATCAAAAGACAACATTTATGTATTTTTTTTTATTTTTTTTATTTTTGACATACTATATGTACATCTTGTCATGTCATTTAGCATATTAAATATAACTTTTAATGGTTTGTTTGTGTTACTTTAAAAATTACTTGTCACATCTTTAAGGTGTTATATTCATTCTAATTGGAAGATTATGATTCATTGAGAAATTTCTGTCACTTGAAAATAAATTATAAATTTTTTTTTAGTATACAAATGATGATTTTTCCTAGATTTCAAAATAACGGAGTGTACATTTTTAATTTTTTCTTTTCTTAACTTAACAACATTTTTTATAAGATTAAAATTTTCCTATTTTTAACAAATGAATATTATTTTGAATTTTTAAAAAATTATTATATTTTTTCTAAAATTAAAAGACCCTTCCTCAATAAAAGAAAATTAATGAAAAAATCGAGAAGTACCTAAAACAATAGTTAACATATTTAAAATTTAACATCCACTGGAAAAAAGAGCACACAAATGTGTATACGTATTTAAAATGTTTATATATATTTGTGTTCTATGTGCGTCATAAAAATCTTATGCGTTGATTTGCTCTGTTACTGTTGTACATACATATACAGTATAAATACATATTAACTACCAACTTACTTACAAATACATAGCAATATCATTCATACGCACACAAATTGTAAAAATTATAACAAGTTCTTCTACGTCAATTTGTTTTATTGAAAAAGATGCATATTTTGTTGTTTGCATTAAACAATAACATTTTCATTTTGAAAATGTCAAAAGTTCTATCTTTTCTTACTGAAGTTTGTTGATTTAACAACAACAAAAAAAGCTTGGTGCTGTTTTTACGACGTAAAAAGTTATATAATTACATTTATATTCATCATAAAGTAATACGTACCTATAATAAGTAAGTAGTAGCTCTCAAATAAGAATAATTGGCGGACTGTTATTTTTGAAAAAATTTCTTATTTGTAAATTTTTTAAAAACTATAAAAAGTCTATTTTTTTTTAAATACTCAATTTTTTTTAATTTTTTGTTACATCCATTCGAATATTTATCTACCCTTCGTTATTCACTGTTATCAATTTATTTTGCATTTTTACGATTAAAAATGACAAAAACGTGATGTTTCCTTGGAATTTAAAAAGGAAAACAAAGCTTCCATTAAATTTTTAGAGGGGAAGCAAAAAATAATAATTAATCAAAATTAAAATGCCGAAATTTTAAATTTTTTCAATTTAAAAAGTGTAAGTTTACGTTAATTTTACTTGGATTTTTTTTCTATGGGGCTTTTCTCTCTCTTATTTTTATGAAAGCCTGTTTAGAGCCCCACTACACAATTAATACGTATTTTAAATATTCATACGTAATATCAGAATAATCCAAATGAAACATATGTTTTTTAGTATATTAATATCACAATGAAATGAAAACAAGGTTAACAATGTAGTAAACAATAAAAACAGATACTCTTACTTATAGCAATACTCGAAGAAGAAGGTTAGGCAAATTTGTTTGAAATGTTTTTAAAATCCGTTTGCACATAGTATTTTTAAAAAAAAACCATTTCAAAAAAAAAAAATATTAAGAATTTGATTGTTAGCACCCATTTAAAAATAATAAATAAATAATAAAAAAAAATTTAATTTTTGGAACAAGTTAACCCTTAAGGTATACATTTTGAACAATAAAGGGTTAACCAAAAAATTTCAAAAAACTACTCACAGTTCTCAGAATTCAATTGTAAATTCTTTCGTATTGATCTTAGAAAATGCATTTATGTAATGTCGAATATATTCGACAAAAACACGGACTTATTAGCATTAAAGATTAATTAAATAAATTACATCGTACGTAGAGATAAACCCAATTTTCTATACTAATATTAACAATTTTTTCTTTAAATTATTCTCGTCAATAACAATAATAATTTATTTAACATATTATTCAAAAGAAAAAAAAAATTAAATCAATTCTGAATTTTGAGAGCGCGCGCTATATTAAATTCAAAATATATGGAAATTATGTAGTCATGGAAAATATAAAATATTACATTACTTATGTTGAAAAATTTCATGTGGAGGGGTTTGCATTATCATAGAAATCGGAATAATCGGAGCGAATTAAGTATTAATGTGTTTAAATTATAACATTTATTTTTATAATAATATACTCGATGTTTTAATAAGTGCGAATAAAATACATCTTTTTAATATAAATAATGTAAAATACCAGTAAAGAAAGAATAATTGGCTACGTCGATTATAATATACCCGTATACCCGTAATATACCGGTCTCTAAAACAAATATAATATTGAATATTAAATACAAATAATTAAAAACTTTAGAAAAGACATAAAATTGATTGTAGCGACATAACGATGGGTTGTCGAACTTTTAAGTCTATTAATAAAACTTTCATTTGTTTATTCTCTATCATTATCGTCATGTTCATTTTTTCTGCATTTCGACTATTTTTCGAGTTATATTAAAATTACGTATACACTGTAATACAGCCTCCCCTATACCTTGTCCGACTTACTCCAAAAATAATAGAGATCTTACGGACAGACATGCATATTTTGACTTGGATTTTCACAAGAAAGAGAATTTTTTTCGACGACGAATATTAAGGGGCGTTACAAAGTCCGTACCAAAATTATAATACCCTTTGATCATCATCATACGGGTATGACAAAAAAAAATTGTTACGCACATAAATATGTACATTAGATATTTATGTTGTCATCTTTGAGATGCTAATTTACGCACTTTTTTGTTATTTTCAACATATAGACAACCACACAAATAGACCAACACAATATTATAGGTACTCAAGTCTTATATTATCAAATCATACTTATTTATTTTAAAATTTAAATGATAAAATTACTTTACAGTTGGTAACAAAAGTATTTGAACAATAATGAATTTACACACAATGTTAATCCAGAAGATTACAAATCATGTCAAGGCAAACATTAATAACTCTCATTGATAATTTTATATAGTAGGCACTTTGTAATACAAATTCCAATTTACAATAAATGAATTAACGTATTTTATCCACAAAACCACGTGCATATTTATACCTCAAGGGATTCCATTAATTAATATCCCAAACGACAGGTTTCATAAACTTTTCTTCCGTCATTACTTTTGTAGTTTTGTAAAGTTGCGTGTTTGTGATGATTTTTTTTTCTTTTTGTAGACAGGCAAGTTTTTCTAATTTTCATCATCATACACAAACACACAGACTCTCTCTCTCTCTCTCTCCATTAGGTAAACGTATTTTTGATCAATATTTTATCTATTCTTTTATCGTCAAAATATAATAATTGTTCATAACCTTCAGTTGAATAAATTTTTCTGTGTGTACCGTCGTATGAATATTACTTTACTTTCTGTAATATTATATCATCTTATAGCTCTATCGATAAGTTACTAGACTATTATACTTAATAGGGGGTACATATCAATTGATTTGATATACATAGCGAGACTGATGTTCCACATAATCAAACTAATTCCAAAAGTTTTCTTTTTTATATGATTTTTGATAAAAACTTTTTTAATTTATTTTGGATGTTGTTTATGTGAATTTTTTTTTTGCGTGTTGTCCACAATTGATAATACATATCAAAATATTTGTAATAATAAACTATAGTTTTTATATTTCAGGTACCTCGTCTATATTTCCTTTATGTATGTACTATTTTAACTTTTTTATTGAAATTTGTTTTTATTATTTTTTTTTTAATATATAAATATTTTGTTTCTTTAAATTTTATATTAACAAAATTCTTGGGTTATGGTAATTAAATTATTTATTTAATTTTATTTTATGTATATTTAACGCAATACAAATTTAATAACTAACCATTTAATTTAGCTTTAAGAAGTTATTCAAAAACAATACACTCTAAGAAAAGTGATAATTTGTGATAACTTTTAGTGTGAAATATTTTAACTATTTTTCTCCGTGCAAACAATTTACAAATTATAGTAATTCTCTACTGGTTGTTCTGTCATAATTTTATGATGGGGGGGGAGGAGGAAATTCACATGTAACACTTTTGTCGTTAGGTTTTTGGTGTAACTACTCGAAAGATTTTTCGTAACCCCCTCCTACCTTGTTCGTGGTTAATTATGTACATATATTCAAAATATGCAACCCTTAATGACAATTGATGCTGCATTTTTAAGCATATTTTTCTTTTAAAAAAAAATAAAATGATAGGACACCCAATACTTAAGAAAATTGTATGCTTTTGGATTTCGATACATTACACTGTAAAAAAATCTTCGGTCAAACAAACAAAATTTAGATTAAAACGGTAGAAAAATGAACAGATACGGAAACTGATACGGTATGCTGACAAAAATAACTTTGAAAGTATGCATATACATAATGTTATTTTGAAAAATTACATAATAAAAATCCAAGTTCTGTCAACTATCAACAATTTATAAAAATAGTTGACTCCTCAGCCTTAAAAAATCAACTAAAACTAGAGAAATATCAGAGAAAAGTGTTAAAAGGTCCGACTGAATGACTGAAATAACAAATTTGCAATTTTTCTACTATCGAACTTAACTTTTACATTCGAACATCGAAAATGTCATTAACGTTTTACTGTTAACGTATATTTTATCCATACGAGCATTATACGAACTAAGGGCTTGTACATAGTATATAAAATACTAAGGCGTGGATACTTAAAATCACTTTTAACCTTTGCATATTTGAGAATTTAATCCATAAATACTTTACAAGAAAAAATATTTAATGCTTTCAAATTACCTTTAAGCTTTAAATATTCTGTTGATATAACAAGATTTGCTTATTTTTTTTTATTTTTATTTTCTCCAAGAAGGAAAAATCTACATTATGTAGAATATATTATACCATTAATGTCTTGAGACTTATTTTAATATTTAATCGATATACTACTTAGTATTTATGCTTACTTAGATAAATTCGTTTATTTGGTCGTCACATTTTAGCGGTATCCTGTAATAAAAAAAAATTATAACTCTAAGATTATACAGCCCACCCCCACCCTGCCCAAAAAGATTTTAAAAATTAATATGAATTGAAAATTGGGTCACATGATTGTAGCATTTCTATGATCTATTCCAGAATCAAATACAAGCAACGAGAGTGTTTATGAGCTTCAATATTTTATATTTCTCTATGTGGTGGGCAAAGGTCTCGATTTGTTGGAGAACTTGGTGCGAACCGAAGAAACATGCAAAGAGCCGAAATGGGGGAGAACTAGGATACTTAAGTTATTCCAATGTCTCATTCAATCGGGGTTGGTTTATTTCAAATAATAAAAAAAATATTCTCCTAAAGAATTTGTGTTTTCTTTTCATTTTGGACATTTTTAATCGTAAAACTGTAAAAAAGGGAGAGTAAGGGAAGGGTAGTTTAGTGTGAAAGTCGTGCAGCTTTTACTAAGCTTTTAGTTTATTGTTGTTATTTCAAAATGAGTAAAAAGATATTTTTTTATTTCTATAATTAAATTGTCAGTTTAATAATTTTTTTTGTTAAATTAAATGTTTTTGTATAATTTTTTGAAAAATATTAGATATGCATTTAATATACAAATATGAAAAATAAATATATATATCTCCACCATCTTCTACGCGATATAATAAAGAAGATAACACTTTATCTTTTCCAGATAACTTGGCAGTTTCATAAATATTTCAGTAATCTCTATAATATATGTACTCCATTTTCAATTCCTTTCCATTGCTTCCTAGATGAACACATTTTTATTTTTGGCACTGGGGAGATATATATAATACGTTTACATATACACCACCCGCAACCCGTTGCCCAGTGGTTCCCGAAGTGTGCGTTGCGGCGCCCTGGGGAGTATTGCAAAAGCTTTTATAATTTTCGTTTTCGACTCAATACAGTGAGATCTGCAACAGCTAATGTAAATCTATATCAATTTTTCTCTATCCAAAGGAACAATTTAGAATATGGCTCAAATAATCAGAAACTTATGTTTATGCAATAAAACAAAAGATTTATGGGGTAATCTGCATCATTCTCGAAGTTATACCTGAAATCCTTCAAAATTTTCGGGTGGTTCAATACTTTTTTTCGGTACAATCAGGAACGAAGCGTGCAAATATTCATTCAATCATCATGAGAGTCGATAAAGTTTGGCAACCACTGGCCCGTAGCCTATGGTGCAATAAACTAAAAACAGCCACCAAGAAAATGATTTATGTTCCGCCATGTGTCTTTTTTGTTTTTTTTTTTTGGTCCTGTACAAAATAATATAAAGTGCCTACAACAACAACAAAAATGTCAAAAGATGATTGTTTTTGGGTTAGGCGGCCACAAAAAGAGATGTTTTTGAAAGAAGTTGCCTGAAATTGACGTCGTCATACACTCTAAAAAATTATTTGTCTAGTTCCTAGCAATAGCAAGTAATAAGTTGCTATAATAAATATAACGAGACTACATACAGTGTTAAAAATAAAATAAAAAAAGACGTTTACTTAATACTACATACAAACATTAACAATATAATGGAGTAGATGGCTGACTAAGCACATCATAGAGGAAAGAAATTGTTTGGTTAAGAAAATAGGCAGGCAGAGCCGCGCACAAACTTGAGAGTAGTGAAACCTAACAAAATAAAACCGATTGTCGTTAATTGTATGGGTGCGTTGTTCGTTCATGTTCAAGTTCCTTTTAGTGTGGTAGAGGCTCGACTTTTATTTTTATTATAATTTTTTTTTTTATAAATTGTCTAATGTCAAAACACATTGCGAATTGTACAATTACTACAGTAACAGTGTACCTTCTGCATACACTTTCAATACTTTTGCACTCGGTTGTAAATGTTCGCATTAACATTAAAATAACGCAAAAATTAATTCGTCACGACTGTGTAATTTACCACTTATATATTTTCTCGTTTAGGCGTGTGTGTGAAGTATACTTTTTTTGTTTTTTTTTTTTTTATTTATTTTATTATTTAAATTGATACACACATGTGTGTGTTGTGTGTATGATCATGATGTGTGTATGTTTGGACTCGACTGTAAAGGCGGCAGATATACATTTGTGTGACTTGATATTGTTAAATCAAAATGTGTTATGCAGTGTTGGATGAGACTTTAAAGCGATAGCTAGTAATCAGTGGAAAATTTTGGAAATATAATTGCCATTTTTGAGTTTAATAGTTGCCCAATTTTTGTGAAATAATTTTTTTCGACATTGTTCGATACGTATATGTTGATGGTGCGCAAAAATTTTTTCGTCAATCAATCGGTTATTATCGATATCTAAAAAGTGATAGCGGCAAAAATAATTTCTATTCGAAATAGAAAATTTTGCAAAATTCTATAAATAGACAAATGGTGTATTGTATAAATTGGTAATTGTGTGTACAGAATTATAATGGATATCTGGACATTGGTGTCTAAACAACAGTTTTAGAGAACGGATTTTTGTTTTTTGTTTTCTTTTCTTATTTTGACAAACAGCCTTCTGTCATTTGTGTTGAGAGATACACTTTCGCCTACATGTATGTGATGCATAGTTTTTTGAACATAACATAACAAGACACATAATCACTCACTTCTTCACAATTTATAATGAAAATAGTATGATGTCAATGATCATCGATGAGAGATAGGAATTTTTCTATTCATGTGCCTATTACCAATTATACCTACATACGCAATAGCCATCCATGCCATACTATAGCAATGCTTAATAAATTGATTATACAAAAGCAGTGTTTATGAGATTGTCTTTAAATTTGTGTGTGACTAATTTAAAGTTTTGCTAAAAATAGCCAGTGTGTTATACGCCAAAAAATTTATTTTAAAGAGCTGCGTGAGAGTGAACTGGATGGTTCTTTAATTTTTTGGTTTTTTTTTTTGGCTGTGTACGTATAAATAAACGTTGTTAGTGAACTATATTTACAGTATATAAGAAGAGGTACATATATACATAGATAGCGCCAAAAAAAGTTTAAGAAAGTTTAAAGAAACAAGAAAATTATTTGGTAAATTGTTATCATCCACTTTCCTAGAACTTTTATAGTGACTTTGAAATTGAATTAAACATAGAAACAACTGAACAAACATAAATAGAGTAAGACAAAAATGTTCGTAAAATGTGACGTACATAGAAAGTTATTGTCACGTGCTTCTTTTTCAAAAAAAAATCCTTTTCAATTCAAATTCCACATTTTTTATGTTTATTATGTTTATTATGTACTGTTAATTTGTATTGTATGAGACATACAATTTTACTGGAAACATTATTTATGAAATCGATTAATATTGTGTTGGGTTACAGTCGTAATCTTATCAATTTCATAAACCATATGCACAATATTTATCAATTTGTGGGTTTTATACCCAGTTTTGTGACTTAATTACAATTTAAAAAAGTTTTTATACATTTTTTTTTTGGCAACTGTGGGTCATTTTGTTGGTGTAGAATGTAAAATTTCATCATACATTTTGATGAATGGTAAAGTCATTCGCTAATATTATGTATTTATACACTTTTTTGTGTTTTGTATTAGAAAAAAATTGGACTTGAAATTTAAAAAAAAAAAATACCAAAAACGCGTACAGTGGCACAAAAATATTATTCGTTCACTACTTTTATTAATATATTTTTTTTGAGACTTAAAATTTCCAAAACTGAAATTTTTTTTTCAGATAATAAGATTAATAGGATAAATGATGAAATGATGAGATCATTAAATGATTGAAAAATTGCAAAAATTTATTAATAAATGTTGTGTACAAATAATTCTTTGTACCACTGTATATAAATTTAAAGAAAAATGAATGAAATTTTTTAATAATTTGTTCAAGTATTTGTTCAATTGTTGAGTATATCAATATCAAAGAATCAAAGTTACTATCAAAATGTTACCAAATAATTTATTTGTTATCCCTGTTACTTATACTTATCCTTTGTAATATATTAGATAAAAAAGTGATTAAAATTTAAAAAAAAAAAACAAACAAATATTTGAAGAAAAAAAAAATAATTATGAAGTGCTTAACCGATGTTGAATATCTCGTAACAATAAATGAGAAAACTCATGAAACAACATCCAATTTGGAATTTGATGATTTATGTGAAACTATCGACACCAGCAATGATAGCAGTTTTAATGCATCCGATCTTGCCTATGATCCAGAGCATTCGTCAAGCTTAGATAGCACGACGCTGGAACCACCAGACAATAAACCAAATGGTATAGCTACAAAACATTTTCGTGCAAAAAATCGATTAATATCGGTTGACAGTGGTTTCGAAAGTATTGGCAAATTAAAACTAAACGATTCCGATGAAAATTTATCGGCTATATGTAGCAATGATGAACCGGACGAAATTTTCGTTCTTGAAAAGGACGAAGAGGAAAATAACACCAAACAAATAATTGATGGTGAAAAAGAATGTGATAAGAATGAATGTGATATAGTTAAGGAAAATGTATTTGATAGTCAAACAACAACACAGAAATGTAATCTTGACGAAATCGTTTTAGACTCGTCACTTATTAATAGATTCGATGGATTACAGGATGTTTTGTGGTATGTGGACGAAAATGGTAGTCCGAAATTACGGGAGAAACCTTATAAAAAGGCAAAAGTACAGTCAAAGCAAAAGAAACGATTGACTTATGGTACAGAGGAATGTATAGCCGATTCAATAGATGGCGATGAGAAAACACCGTCATGTGTTAGTTTCTCAAGTTTGTGCAGAAAAATTAAAGAGACTTTTCGTAAGTTTTTTTTTTTTGTATTTAATTTTTTTTTTATGATTTCCAAAAATAATTGTTTTAAACTAGCTAGAACCGATTGTTTCAATCTTTATTCCTTTATATTTGGCCTACTATCGTCTATATTTAAATTATTCATGGAATTTAAAATCAATATACTCCTAATTTAGTAAAATTTAAATTATTTACTATTACATAACATAAAATTAGGTAATTGCTAATAAATCTACCGGTTACCAAACAAATCAACATCAATAAGATGCTCTTTAAATCTCATTAAAAAAACTACGTCTTAAGTGGGAATTTTTTTTTTTTTTGTATTGATACAAAATGTTCTATCGAAAAGTTAAGTTTACTATTTCTATTACTGAATCGATAATTATTCAATAACGCTCATCTTGAGTTATATAAAGTATTTATAACGTGGCAACAACGGTTCAGAAATGCTGAAGTATTTTGTATTTATTTTAATTAATTATGATTTATTCGTCTTAAATAGATGGATCAAAGAATATTTATGTACGGTTTCGGTTTTTATTTGGTATGTGTTTCAATTTGTAAATTATGTTTGCTCATAATTTATTAATAACTAATCTAAAATGTCTTAAAATTTCGAAATACTATGATTGTATTTAAACACTAATATATAAATAGATATTTAATAATTTCAATTTAATTGTCTATCAATGATATCATCTACCTATGCTAACAGTACACCTTCCTTTAATTGACAGACACGATTATGCATAAAACAACACATATTGAATAATGAATGTTTCGATTGATTTAGTAAAATTGCATATCATCTGTTACAAAATTCCATTATTTAGGAAAATTCTTGAGAAATTCAAAACACTTGGTTTGATTAAAAATTTGTTTCATCAAATTAATGGACTTTTCTAATTAAGGAATACCTAATCAAAGTCATTTTACTGGTATTGTCAACAAAATTCTCTTTATATTTGAGTAACTAAGTATCAATAATTATCTATAATATAAAGGATAACCATATCCTTATCGACTTTATATCGAAAATAATCACTAACAATGTTTCGAAAACTGGTAGTGGTAGTTCATACCTAAGTACAATGTACGATGTACAGGGTGATCCAATTCCAATTTTTCTATGTTGGCAGCACTGTAAATCAGACAGCTGTCAATAATTTTAATGAAATAAGTACATTGATTGGTAAAAAAATATCCTTAAATTTGTGTTTTTTTAATCACCCTGTACGCACATAGCTAAAAAAACTCCAAATTAATATTGTCAACAACAACAAATTTTTTATGTGTACTTTAAATATAACAGACCGATTAAATGTAACTTTCCGTTAAAAATAATTTCAAATTTTAATTTTTTATCATGTAAGTAAATAAATCAAATAATTTCACGTGATTTCTTTAAAGCGTACAGAAGACGAAAAGAAAAACAATTTTATTAAATTTTTTATTTACATACTCACCATCTCAATGTACATTTTGTCTTTTATGATGGTGTAAGGAATTTTTTTTTTCTATTTGTTAAAACTATTAATGTGTCAACGTCATTATATCGTCAACCTATATTTAGGTATTGTGATTTATTTGCAATGTAAACACTTGATGTGACATGTTTGCTTGTTTTAGAAGAAAGAAAAAAATTTGTATTAATTATTGATTTGTGTATTCAAAAAAAAAGGAAAAAAAAACGTTTTTTTTCTTAACGCTATGATGTGTAGGTGTCAAGAGTTATTTTTATCTTTATCAATTCAATTACATAATGTGTGGTGTGAGCAAATTGTTAAAATTTTTTTGTAGACACCACACACACACACACACAGACACACACTGAAACTGGTTTCGTTGATAAAAATAGAATAGCACAAAATTATGATTCCATAAATCTTTGTTAATTATGTCAATTGCGTTAAAACGTTTCAATTGTTTATTGTTAAATGACATTTCTGCTGGTTGTTTATTGTTGTTAATGCAATGGGAGTAAATAGAAATTTACAATGTTTGTTTGTTTATTTTATGACTAAAGAGACTTTAATCGTTCTATTTAATAAGTATTTAGAAAATGTTATTCCTAATGTATCCAACGACTTTCCCTTATAAGTAAATCAACACAACATTTCTTTACTATTAACGAAAAACCCCTTTTTTTGGGGGGGAATATATTACATACAATAAATATAACGATAAAAATCTACTCTACAAAAAGATTTATCTATAATTATTATGAAGAAGTGAATGGCAACGCCTCCTATGGCATGATCATTTGTTTAATTTTGTGTTTTCCAAAATCTCTATGACATCAATTTATGTAGTATCATTTATTACGAATAATTCTCTAGTAAAAATCACTATCAATTTACTGAAAATACTTGCCTACAGGGTGGTTTTTCGCCTTTTTTAATCATATCTGATTCATTTATCGAATTATTTCAATCAAAAACTCGTCTAACTTATCCGAAATTAACTAAAATACTGGTTAAAATTGTTTCTTACTGGGTAGATTAAGGTTAATTTATTAATCGATGTATATTAATCGGAAATTGTTAAAAATCAACCATAGAAATAGTTATTTCAACTAAAACTTGCGTTGCTTTGTCGAAAACAGAAACCAATTTTTTTTTTTTGAGAAAATTCCAGAAATAAGGGATTTTTCCTAATTTCAACCTAATTTTGATAGAAATTATTAATTAAATCCAAATATATTCAGAATCCAGAAATAATTATTATGACAAAAATGGCTACAATCATTGTTTTTATTTTTTTTATTATAGAAAATTGAACGAAAATTAGGCGAAGATAATTATTTCCCTAATTTTGATAGATGTTTTGAATTAACTCAAAATGTAATCAGAATAGAAAAAAATGATTGTGACTAAAAAAAGGCTACAATCAAATTATTGTATTTATTTTCACATTTTAATCATTGTTTTTATTTGTTCTATTATTCTTATTAGTCAGAAAATTATCTTTATTTTTGGTACTAATAAAAGAGCTGACTTCATCCCTGTAGATAATTTGGAAACCAAAAAAGAAAAAAACAAAATTTTGTGGTTATAATTTAATTTAATCTTATCTTAACTAATTTGATAAAAAGTTTCGTTCAAAATTTATTAATTTTGTGTTAATATTCTTCAATGAAATTTTACCTACCTGTGGGTTTTTTTTTTTTGTAATTAAGAAATAAAATTTTTGTATAAATAGGTAATACCATTGATAAACAATTATTATTTATAGCTCATAATATCTACCTACATTTTCGTTTTATATCTAAACGATAAAATATACAGGGCTCTGTAAGTATCCAACAATGACGTTTGATATTAAACTTTGATTTATATACGACATAACAAATATGTATTCATGTACATACGTACTTTAACCATTGTGTGCTAATTATGCAGAAATTATTTTAACCATAAATAAAGAAGAGAGAAAAAAATATAGAATAAATGAACATTTAAATTTTATATGCATACGTAGACATTGCACGATACGCTCTATATATAATTATTAGCTATTGGTTTTGTTAATAATTTATGCAAATTACAATTAGCAACAATACGATAAGTTGATTAGCTTAAATTATGGCAATTTTAAAGATTTTCGAAGGTGCAAATGTTATTTTGATTATTTTTAGCTTGTTTGGTAAACTGTTTTATACGTGACCAATATCTTTTAAGATAACATTCTTTAAGTGCATACGTATTTAAAATCAAATTTCAATATACGCTAATTTTAGTATTGATTTTAAATTTTCTGCTTCCACTTAAGTATGTGGCTTTTGCTTCCACTACAGTACATTTATATGAAATATATAGCGAAAGTTTATACATAAGTATAAAGTTGATGTTAGCGCGATAACTCAAGAACGCTTTGAGCTAGAAGCTTGAATTGTTTTTTTTTTATAATTGCTTGAAATATGTCTAGGGCGGCTGGTATTGTAAATGCTCAAAATCCCCCCCATACTAAAAAACAAAATTTCGAAAAAATTATAAATTTTTATATGATATTGAGAAAAAATTGTGTAAATACAAAACAGTTTTTGTTTTTTGTGTTGCATAAAAAAGAGGTTACCATTTTTGATCCACCATTAATCCTTATAGGACCCACCATACTAAATTACCATAAAATAGCCATTTTCCTACAATGCTAATATGAAATTAAAAAACGGCGGGGGAAGAGTAAAGGAATGGTCGAGTGAAGGGTGCAGGAAGGATAGAAGCGATTGAGGAAGAATAGTTTAGTGTAAAAGTCATCCAGACAATGAAGGTCAAAGTAACTGATACTTTTACGCAATCTTTCACAAAGACAATAGAAGCACGATAAATGTGTAGTTTGCAGCAATTTAGCTTTTCATTTTTTTTTTAAATACCTGTCCGGATTAAAGAGGTTCTACTATAGTTAAATGACATAATTGTATATATGCATGTGTAATCCTCATGTTGAACGTTATTATAAAGCAAATACTCAAAAGCCAATGAATAACCTCATTCTAAAACATCATCTTTTTAGAGTAGAAAGAAAATTCAATAAAGACAACCAAAATTTTCTATTTTTAACAATGAAAAATTGTTATTTCTAAGTGATTTTGTAAAAAGTAACTTTTTTCCTCATAAATGAGTAATGAAACCATTTTTTTTTCTTTGATGTTTGCTTCTCCATTATTTCATTTTGACCAATACCTACCTTTTATTTATTTATTTAAGTCTTAGAGAGACAATATTACTCATTCTTTTGGTAGTGGTGACATTCTTCATCTATAAATAATTGCGCTTAATGAGTTGATCCAAAAATAGATTTTTGAACAAAATTGGCAAAATACAAATTTATAGCAAATGAGCAATTTAAAACAAGTTTAAATTTTAATTGATCTAAATATAACAAAAACACCTACCCGTTTTGTTTTTAAAAGCACAAAATTTATTGTTGTGCCATTGTTTTAAAATGTATCAATCAAGCGTACAATTTATTTTCAACAGCAAATTCCAATCAAACCCATTTATTTGGTATTTATGTATAGACTTATAGGGCATAAATATAAATAACATAAAATCAATAAATTTTCGCTTCCGAGTTCACTTCACAAGTTGCATCACTCGCTGGTTTTTTGGGGCCTATACCTTACCATATACATATAT
>JANSTT010000885.1:0-35534 GCA_026745375.1 Platyura marginata
CACTTCGCACAAATACTATTAAATCTACACACACAATTGTTGTTAACATCGCTCAGGCTGTATATAGTAGGCTATGGTCTAACTGAATTGGACGGAATAGTATTAGTTTGCTACATTTGTTACATTTGTTTCATTTATTACCGGTTTGTTACCAGTTTGGTAACAAATGTAACAAATTCAAAAAAAGGTGTAACTTTAACAACCCTAGAAAACATATGCATATGAAATACAATTTTGATTGATATATTAGACACTAAGTCTCAAAAAATATTCCATTTTCAAGAACTTTTTCGAACAGACAATGCAGCGATGTTCTACTAATATTTTCGAATTTACTTACAACAACTAGAAATGTTCCATCACTCCAATCACCATTTAAGCTATAAATCTTAATATTTTTTATATTTGGTTCCTGTTCAAACCAACGGATGTAATTATCGATGGTATAATATCCGGCCATGTTTTGCGGCCAGTTTACTAGGTACATATCCCGAAGATTTGGCCAATGGATCGTTTCTAGTTCCACTAAAATGTCTGTCATTTCGATCTTTAAAATTTGTATGGTGTCTGTTTGGACAATAGTAGTGTTACTAAAATAAGTGGATTGATGTGGTATCTGTAGTGCTGTTTTTTTGTTATCTCCTATAGGCACAATGATTGATTAAATAGTATACGGATATTGATTAGCGTTACAGCTCTTCATATAGATAATAATTTGTATTGTAGTAAATTTCTATGTATTATTCAATTGTGTATATATACATAAGTTGCTTTTGGAATACCGATGTCGAGAAGATTTGAAAAAAATCTTAATACACATACATACACAATACACATGCATTATATAGTAGGATTAGTCGAATTCCCACTTTCATGGTATCAATAAAATCAATCTGATATTTATGAATTCCTGATTCATTCGCTTATTTTCGTACCAGCCTTAAGAGTTTTTGGCAAAAGTTCGTTATACGGATTTATCACATTTTGAAGGAGAATGGAGGGGGATCGATAGGGGGTTTTCCTGAAATAATTCATCGGAGGCGGGGGAATTGATAGAGGGGTTCAGTCTGAACTTTTTTTAGTTTGGGGGGAATTGTCTTGAACGTACTTCTACTGACCGTGCGCCGATAATTTTCCGACCCCTCAGGGGAACCCTGTATCGATATCTCTCCATTCCCCTTCGAAAGGAGAGAAGTCCGTATAACGAACTTTAGTCGATTTTTTATATCTTCAAAGCGATTTTCAAAATTTTTGGACATAAATATTTAGTATCGGTACGTACTTACATAAACTAAATACATTTTTCGACTGTCAATCCAGTCCTTTTTAGTCCTTTTTAGATTCTTATTTAGATTTTTTAAAATCCATTTTTAATGATAGTTGTTTGTGATTTCAATATAGAAAAAAATTAAACTAAAAAAATTTAATATTTGAACAATCCTGAAGACATAAATATCTGCACTATCATGTATGAAGGCAGAATCATGTCAAAAATAAATTCAGCAATGTTTTTACTTTTAGATAGATAGATTGATGGATTGTATTGGGGGTGCACCTTGTCTTGTTTTTAGTTCTATTGTGGCCCTTCTTACTATTATTTCCATGGAGCCACTTCATTATCTAGAGTACCCCCTCAAGTCCACTTTCTTAAGAATTTTAGGAATTCGAGTTGATTTAGGGACGGAAGGTCTCTTTCGGCTAGGCTGTTATTCCTCAGATGATCTTCTTCTTTTGTGGCTGAGTGCTCCGCATTTCGTGTTAGCGAGAGTTACTTTATTAGTTCTGCCTAATTCGTTGAATTCATTTTGGCATTTCTGGAGCTAATGGTGTATGAGTAAATTTTTATTAATTGATTTTAGGCCCGTATATTTCCGTTACCGTTCCGTCAGATGTTTTAGATCCGTCGGTGTGCCCCTTTATTAGATAGATAGATAGTAGGTGTCATTAAAGACTTAAAGAGTAACAATCAATTAAGTGCAAACTTTATTTAATAATTTAGTCATCTTTCCATTCAAATAATCCTATAGGTAAGGTTTTACACCAGTAACCATCACCAAAATATTCAAAACCAATGTTTTCAAACATGGTAACAGATGGAATATTATCTTTACTAATGTACGCAAATGCATCCATATCCATTTCCGCAAGCTTTTTAGCTAAAGCTTTACATACAAGCGAGCCCAATCCTTTTCTCTGGTAATGCTGAACTACTTGTACTTGTGATAGTCCTCCAACTTGAAATCTTAAGTAAATTTTGCATAATTTTCCATTACTTATCTAATAGTTAATACCTTAAGCACCACGCAAGCAATTGGTCATTCTCATCGAATGCCCCTATGCTTACATTCATAGCAATGTCCCTTTTGGCCGCAAAAAGAGAACCATTAAGTTGATATGGCCATGCATCATCGACTATTTTAGCATGTTCTGTTGACAGTGGTTTTAGTGTTATGCCATCCGGTTGTCTAAAAATGTATTAATTGAATAATTTAAGAATTAAAACAATAATCAAGTATTAATTGGTACTGACGTTACAATTAAATCAATGGCTTTGTCACGTGACATAAAATATATTGACGGTATACTTTCAAATTCCACTTCTAATCCTTTTGAATTAATAGCATGCTTAGTTATTGAATAGAATCTTGAGCATATTGTTCTTAAAAGAAATCCATTCTTCCAATCAAGCAACATTAAGGCAGTTTTGAGTCGATCAGTTGAACTATTTAGGCTGTTCATTAATAGCAGATAGCGGTCCTTATATTTAAATAAGAAAGTCAATTGTGAACGTAATTCATACATTGTGAAATAAAATCATTAATCATTTTGTAAATAATTTAATAAATTTTTCGTTTTTGAACAATATTGTTGTATAGTAAAATTTTCTACAGTAGGTATATTTGAGAATTCGAGAAATTATCTAAATGGCTGCTATTTAAGTAAAGCTACATGCCTGCCACACTAAACAACCCTTCACCTAACCTTACAACACCTTTCTTCATCCTTCCGAACCCTCCCTTACGCTTCCCCTACTATTACCATACTCCCCCACCTTTCCCTCGCCTTTACCCACTTTTCGAACATCCACTAACTTTACCCACCTTTCCCACCATTAAAAAAGATGTAATTGCTATATATAATCTTATTACATATTTACCTATGTATATAGAAATATATATATATTTTGTGTAGGTGATCCTATAAGGGTTAACGTAGGGTCAAAAATGATGGTCACATTATATAAGAAACAATAAAATTTAAGTTTTTTGTATTCATAATTTTCTCGAAATTTTGTGTTTTAGTTTGAGAAAAATCGATAAAAACAAACAACAAAAACCATGAGTTTTTCAAAAAAAATTATATGGAAGGGGATCGAAGAAGTGTCCCGATTTTGGCCATTTGCAATACCAAGATCACCAAAAAAAAACCCCATTGCCAAAATTTCAAGTCGCATTTGAAAGTTAGCGTGTTGTATACAATCGAGTGAGCGAGCGATACCTAATACCAACATTTTTGTTGTAGTTTTACGATTGAAAATTGTTCAAAATGTGGATAAAACACAAAAATTTTGAAAAAAAAAGTGAAAACAAAGCTTCGGACTTTATATTTTTATACATTGTGGAAGCAAAAAATAATTTAATTAACTTCATTTATGTGGAAACGTTTTTCGTTATTACTGAAGTTTCGTTATTAAGGAACTTTTTTGAGAAAATACAAATTTTTTTAAACAAATATTTTCGATAATATTCAAAAATTTCATTTCAAATCCAATCATTTTGTTTCAAAATACATGCACCCAATAAATGGCGATGTTTTCTACTAATATTTTCGAATTTACTTACAACAACTAGAAATGTTCCATCACTCCAATCACCATTTAAGCTATAAATCTTAATATTTTTTATATTTGGTTCCTGTTCAAACCAACGGATGTAATTATCGATGGTATAATATCCGGCCATGTTTTGCGGCCAGTTTACTAGGTACATATCCCGAAGATTTGGCCAATGGATCGTTTCTAGTTCCACTAAAATGTCTATCATTTCGATCTTTAAAATTTGTGTGGTGTTTGTTTGGACAATACTAGTGTTACTAAAATAAGTGAATGAAGTGGCATTTGTAGAGCTGTTTTGTTGTTATCTCCTATACCAGGGATCGGTAACCTTTCTTGGCCGCGAGTCAAAAACAACCAAAATGTGACTATTGAGAATACCGATTGGTATTTCTATTTTATAACAGTCCATGAATAATAAGAGAAATTTTATTGAGAAAATTAGACCAATTTCTTTATCAAAATAAATACAGTGTGGAAGCAAAAAATAATTATTTAAAATTAAATGTCTGGAACAAGACTTTTTCTATAAGATATTTCTTAATAAAGTTGCTATATTGATCTTTAAAAAACATTTTCCAATTCACACAACTTTACAAATTCTTAAAAACTCTATTTACACAATTAATGCTTACAATAACCAAAACGACTGGTAAAAATGCTTACAAATAACCGGTTTAGCGAAAATTTGCAGAAAAAGTCTATTCGCCAATGCAAAAAGTTACAAACTCTCATTGCAGGAACTCTATTGGTCGGCTGTAGATCTGACGCAGTCAGAGAGCCCAGCCAACCAATAGGAGCCTAGATCACCTGCTGATTACAGATTTACTCTTGTTTAAATCTTCGTCGTTAACATGAATAATAACGCCGGTCGAGTAATGATGAGATTCGTTCGGACAATGTCGCTGTATTCCGCCAATGTTCATTTCTGCGATCAAACCAAAATGTTAAATCTATTATTTATATTTTCTCAAAGAGATGTTTTATAATTTATTTTGCTTTACTTGCGGAACTCAAGTGGGTCACTTAACATTATCAAATAGGTTGCCGACCCCTGTCCTATACATTGATTGATTGAATAGTTAACGGCTGTTGATTAGAGCGTTACAGCTCTTCATATAGATAATAATTTGTATTTGATTAAATTTCTTTATTCTTGTATTATTCATCTTATTATTCAATTAAATGCCATTTTTGGATAAATAAGAAATAATTTCAACCGATCAACCGTGGAATTTTTCCTAAAATCAGTAAAGAAGGAAAATTTGGCTACGCCGATTATAATATACCCGTATGTGTACTTGTGTATTATTTACAACTTTGTACGTGTCTATTGTGTCTGTACAATAAATATAATTGGGTAAATTGAATGCAAATGAATGAAAACCCTAGAAATGACATAAAATTGATTGCAGCGCCATAACGGTAATTCGTGGAACTTTTTGTCTATCAATAAAATCTTCATTTTTTTATTCTCTATCATTTTCGTCATGTTCATTTTTTTCCGTAATCTAAATACTTTTCGAGTAAATTATTAAAAACCCTAGAAATTCAATAAAATTGATTGCAGCGCCACAACGCTAGGTCGTACAACTTTTTGGTCTATGAAAGAAATCTTCATTTTTGTATTCTCTATAATTCTTGTCATATTCATTTTTTCTACATTTCGACTACCTTTCGAGTAAATGAATGGTTTATATCAAAATTAGGTGAACACTGTACCACAGCCTTCCCTATTTTTTGTCCGAATTGCTACAAAAGCAATAGGGATCTTACTCTAGCTAGGACTAGTGTTGAATATTTTTTCCTTCAATGAGTATTAAGGGGCGTTAAAAGCTCCGTACCAAAGTAACATCATACGGGTATAAAAATGTGCTGGAGAGGGTGGGGGTTCTTCTAAGATTAACCGTTAGGAAGGTGGGATGATTTTTAGTTTTTTTCTAAAAATTCTTTAAAAGATGAATGTCTCCTCTCTAATTTTCGGTTCAATAATTCTACATTCATGGGGCATTCTGTTTGAAAAAAATGACGATAAATTTTAAAAATGCAAAAAAAAATTACGAAATCTTAAAGAAAACTTCGATTTTTAAAAATTTTCCATAATTAACCTAATTTTTTATACCATAATTTGAAATGGAATATAATTCTGGATAAAAATGTCCTTATTAATTTTTTCATTATAGTATAGTATAAGTATACAGGGTGTCAGCGGTAGTCTTTAGTAAATATTAGATAAGGGATCAAAAATGCAATAAAAAATCTCAAACGGAGGGACGATTGAAATCTAATCGTTTAGGCGATTTGAATTTTTTGTTTTTTTGCAGGATTCTAGGTACCTAAACGCCAACCAGTTTTAACTCATTTATTGTCGTGTTTTTTGTTTTTTTTTGTCGTTCGAGTCTGTTTTTTCATGCCAAAACTCGTTACCGTATATTAGTCCAAAGCAGCCAAAGCTCAGTGGTAGAATTCGCTAGCTCTCGGCCATATCCGATATCTGATCGCTTCGGTATTTAGTACCCTGTGAAATTCTCACAACTTCCTGAGACGCCAAAATGAATGAATAACGCTTCTTTTCCTCCTCCTTTCTCAAACGGGCTTGGGACCGTTTACGCCGGAGTTAAGGTTTGGTCTCATTTTAAAGTAAAACAAAAAAAAACTTTAATATTTACAATGGACTATGTGCAGACAATTTGATTTCAAAAAGGGACTAGCAAAATATTCATGATCTAAAATTCAATAGGTTACAGGGTGTTTTTCAAGAAAATTGCCATTTTTCTCCAGCATTACTTATGAAAAAGAAGATTTTTTGACTTTTGTGACTTATTATTATTGACAAACGGTTAGCCACATAGCAATCTTTAAAATGAAACCAAACTTAAGTTAAAATATAGGGTGATTCTAAAGTTATCAGCATACTTAATCGCGGTTGAGATTTCACTTCACGGTTTCATTTTAAAAAATCACATTTTTTTTACTATTTTACGAATGACAAAATCTCTCATTATATACAGGCTATGTGTAGCTACATATGTACATATATGAGCATATAGTTGCATTTGTATCCCGTCAAATATTTGCATCCTTCATATCATCATGTACTGTACAAGTGTACATATATAAATATGTGTATATGTATGTGAAAAAGACATCTTAAGTGAATTTATTCCGCATTTTTAGATTTTCACGTCGTGCATTTCAAAAGGAAAATTTATACATAAATTACACATATGTACGTGTCTCCCCCGTAAAAAGTTGCCATGGAAGAGCTAATAGAATTTATCGTCAAGAAATTCAAAAAGTCTGCCCATCTTTTTATATTATATATGTAATGTTGAGGTAATATACAGTACATCTACATATATCTGTTACACTTTACAACAACAACTATACATATGCATTAGGGTGGACAATTTTTGTATGGAGATTTTTGGATTTGAGATCTGCCCAAGCACTGATGGTGGAAAACTTGTGTTATCGTCTAAAAATCTTGAGTTTAATATTTTGTGCACTAAAAAATTGTATTTGATGGTCCCGTGACCCATTTAAAGGTCAAAATTTTGTAGTTTTTGACCTTTTAACTCTTCAACTCTTCCACTCTTGCTATTAAAATAAGCATTTTTTTGAATAACTATAAACAATAGATTTTTTAAATTTTGAGGTAAATATTTTTCTTTATTTTTTATTTATTTGTTATTTGTTTATTGTGAATCAACAATTTTTATATATTGATAGAGTTAGTTGAACTATAATCTGAAAATCATGATTTTTTATATACTTAAATCTATCTAAATAATTGTAATATGAACAAAACATAGACATGTCATATATCATTTTAAAGGTAATTTAATAATCTATAACTTTGTTATACGTCAAATTCAGTTAAATATTTTTGTTGAAGAGTTATAGGTCAAAAACTGAAAAAACTACCAAATTTTGACCTTTGAACGGGTCGCGGGATCATCAAATACAATTTTTTTTGCACAAAATTTCAAACTTAAGATTTTTAGTCAATAACACAACTTTTTCGTTCCCAGGACTTGGGCAGATCTAAGTTTTTAAAAAGTGATCCACCCTAATCTACATACATGAATAAAAGCCTATATACATACCTAACTTATCTATGTACATTACACATATATGTACATATGTTGTAAAAGTTTTCCAAATTTCTAAGAATTCACATCAAAAATGGCATCCGAAAATGTTATAACGTCCAATTTTTGATTTTGGCCTATTATAAATATGTATAGGATATGGAAACTGGGAGATTTGATAAATGTGCTTTTTGGTAGAAAACTTTCGCTAGCAGCTCAACTAAATAGAAGGAGTTTATTGTATCCACAAATTCAAAACTAATGTTTGTGTATATTTAATACTGGGGGTAACGCAAAATAAAGATCCTTTCTGGAGCATTGAATAATATATGTACCCTTTTCAAGCTCAATTTTCAATATAAAGTTGGACGTTTGGAATATAATCAAGCCGCACAGAGTATTAGCCCATGACATTGCTATGATATATGTATGTATGTATGTTATATGTATATATAATCGTATATTTTCGAGTAATCCATGTACCACATCCACATACCTCGATTCATGTTCATTAATCATTTCAAATAATAATAATAGAAGTTGTGTTTGATCGAATACTAAGCAAAATCTAAATAACGTTTAGCAACAATGAATTTATCATGAGCGAATAATCCATTATTGCAATTTTGGGGAACAATTTATTATGTCTTTGATATTATGTTAGTATGTTGAATATTGCTTTTCACATAAATTGTCTATTGGAGGACAATTGATTTGCCTCTACATATTAAAATGGATGAAAGGGAAAAGCCATTAGAATACATTTATCTAATATTTCTAGATATTTGTAAGTGATTGGCATAGATAATTATTATGTATATACATACATACATACATATATATATATATATGGGATACATGTAAATCGTATTTGTAATTAAATTGTTTTAGGTATCGAACCCGGGACCTCTCGTTCTAAGGGCATTACCTCTACAATTGAGTCATTTGGCCGGTATACATTTTATTATATTATTATTATTATTATTTATATTTTTAATTTCCAGCATTATTGGTCAAATAAAAATTTGTGAAAAAAGTTAACCCCTTAAGACCCATATATTCTGAACGGGTTAACCAAAAATTGTCTAAAAGCTACTCATCATTTTTAGAATTTAATTGTAAGTGGTTTCGTAAATTTTTCATTTTTAGTAAACGTTAACCCTTTAAGGTTCTAACAGTGCCAATAATGGGTTAACTTTTAAAAATATGCTAATGCACCAAAAATATAAAGAAGGTCTCCCTGAAAAAATTAAGTTGAATTTAATTTTTTTTTTCGGTTAACCCCTTCATGTTCAAAATGTATGGACCTCAAAGGGTTAAATTTAAAAAAAAAATTATTTGAGAAAAAATACTGGAAATTGTAATTAATACGAAAACACAAAGTTTCAAAACCATATCTTTGGTATTAAGAAAAGAAAAAAAAGAAAAATAGTCCCATGAGATGGGATGAGATCAATAAATCTCACGAGCCGCCACTGTCTAAACCCAACCAGATAATTCTTTGAGTTTTTCTACTACTCAATTTATACTAAGTTTTCATAATTCACAAGTTGTTGAGGTGAAGGAATATTTAGAGCTAAATCCAATGCTATCGGTATGGATGAAAATCTTCGAAAATTTATTAAGCTTTATGCTAATGAGTGTAAAATCAGAAATGGATGTTACGGTCGAGGAATTAAGATTATCCTCGACCTTAGGATTCATTTCTGATTTTACACTCATTAGTATACCCATCTCCGTTACTGTCTAAGGCTTTTGAGAAGTTTATTAGTGATGAAATGGTGGTTCGCTAGAAACACAGTACTGGTACACATTTTTCTACATCTAGGCTTTTGACAGACAGTCTGCCACATAATTTATACTCTCAACATACCTTAGCAATAGATCTGTACGTATGTAAGTAAGCAAATTGTACGTAAGTAACTGGGTCTTTTCGGTGTTTCCCAAAGTTTCATATTAGGACCACTTTTATTCCTTGTTTTTGTCAATGATATGTCAACTAATCTTACCTCTTGACACTGAAGTAGTCACATGTTTGCGCGGATGATGTCCAACTATATACAGGTGTGGTGTATGGTTGAGTTGAGGAACCCCGAATGAATTGAGCAACGTTAATGTTATGAATTCCATCAAAATACAAAACAATAACGCAAATTTGGAATTTTAATTAATTGTTTGGCCATTGCTACAGAATGAGAAATGGGTGGACTTAATTCGACATTAAAATAAATTATAATTAAGCTTTTAATACAATCGATATAAACAGGAAATTAAAAACCATTATTTAATTAATATTCCATTTAAAAATTACAACAATTTTAATAGGAATGTAACATAACCTATATCATACATTGCTTTTAATTATATATTAATCAAAGGGTGTCATGTTAGAGCAATGTTGCTTCCACCCAACTAGAATTGTAAAAAACTAAGGACAAAGCTTTTTGTATATTTACAGTTTTTGGTAAAGATTAATTTTTTTTTTTTTTTCGGTGGTAGGTTCTTATAAGGGTTAACGGTTAACTTGTTATACCAACACAGAAAATAAAAGCTTCTTTGAGCATTTATGATTTTTTTTCCTAAATACATACATAAAAGAAATGTGTCATTTTATAGCAATGTTGTAACCCTATAAGAGTTGACCGATATGGGTCAAAAATAGTCGCCATCAATTATTATGTAACGCAGCAAAATATCATAAAAACTATTGTGAATTTTAAATTTTTTTTTTGTGTGGAAATTTTGTTATTTAGTGGGAGAGAAAACTAATTTTTCACAAAAAAACATTTTTATGGAAGGGATAGAGTTTCAAAATGTGGAGAAATGAGGTATTTTTTGTTACTTACCATATTTTCGTGTGTGGAAGCAATACACAAAAATAATGTAAATAATTTTATAATTGTATAGTGGTGTTATAGTGGTTGTACCAAAACATTGGGTTAGGGATAGGTGGGGGATGACAATATTTAGAGAGATATTTGATATAAAGTTGTAGTTTGTATATTATAAAGTACATATACATACATATATACCAAATCGATAGTTATTCTCAATACGTACACATGCACGTTGAAAATATTGTGTATATAAAGTGTAATGTAATTTTCGATCGAAATGAGAAGGATGTGTTATTTGTAATTATATTAAAAACTAATAACTCCTGTAAAATAATAATGTATAATGAACAGCCATAGAACATAGAACACGATTAACGGTATAATAGTATTTTACCCTAATATAACCTAATATAATTGTATATCCTATATTAACGAGTAACGCAAAACTTTTCTACGTATATGAACTCACGTAAGAAACTGGAAAGTTCAAAACTCAATTATCCCCAAGAAAATAGGAAAATTAGATTTTGCTTGCATGAAGCTTTTAGGCAAAAAGAAAAGTTACCTTTTTCCTAATGTAGAATACATATAATACATACATAACACAAACACACATAATATAGGTATGTGTTGTACATACATGTATGTATGTATGTATATGTGTACGAGTATATTCGAAAAAGGTTCTAATTTACAAATTTCTATATAATTTTTTATTTACAAGTTTTGACGGGAATTATTTATGAAATAAGTCACACACAGAAGAAGAAGGAAGCAACAAAAAAAAAAACGCTTTTAGATATGGGAGAGGATGGTTATATTTTCTTTCTCGGGTACTTTTTCTGTGACAGAATTACCAATTACCTAACACGCACCGGTTTGACGAGATCTGACTAAATGTCTAAAACAATAGAGACACATAAAATGTAATTCAAAGAAAAGGTTTTGTTTTTGTTTTTGTATATTCGGATAAAATTTAACAAATCCAGGCACACAAAAAAAAAAAAAAAAAAGAAAAAAGGAAAAGCACCTATCTATATAGTAGGTAGGTATGATATGTATACCTATAGATATATATATATATATAAAAATATAGAATAATCGTAAAGACTTTATTTTATGTGATAAAATGTATGCAAAATTTGTTGCCTCTTTGCCACACGCTGATGCCATTTTTTTTTTTTTTTTTTTGGGAAAGAGGAGATAAAGCAAGAATTTATGGTTTATAAACTTTCCACACTGATCTTACCTGCTTTACCAGGGAAAAATTCAATAAGAGGCATAAATATTGGAAAATGCTCGTTCAAACCATTTCAATCAGCTGTTCACTTGAAATTGAATTTCGTTATTTAATGGCCGATTCAGTGCCTTGACTGAATTTCTTATGAAGAGTGCTGAACTTTTATGGATGAAAATAAAAAAAAAAAAATTTTTTTTTTGGGGGGTTTTCCTTGCCAATTGTATATATGTAACATCATTTTTGTACCTTAGATGTACTATTTGATTAGGTATACGAAGGATTTGTTTTAAAATATTATCATACGGTCCTACTCATTCTTTATCTAACAGAAAACTAAACAATTATAACTAGGGAAAACCTTTAATACTCACTCAGAGCTTCATTAGGATGGCATTATTGATCATAATTATTTAGTTGTACCTTGTACGCCGACAAGAAAGAATATTTTAAATGTTACCAAAAAAAAAAACCAAAATTTTTAAGAAAAAATTTGTGACAAATCACTCAATAGAAAATTTGTGAAAGATTGCGGAAATATAGCCCACCAAATTTAGAGACGAATGTTAGACAGGGTTGATAAAGTAACAAATAAACGATAAAATACCTAGTTTGTTACTGGCAACAAATGTAAATTTTACACGACGAAAATCATACGATGAAAAGTTACATTTGCTACATGTATTTGTTACCAAAATTTGTACCTATTTTTCCAATTCGCTATTCTGAAATATTCCGAAACAATTCTGAAAATGTCTTGTCATGGGGTTATTTCATCTACCTATCTGTCAAACTGAATTGGACGGAATCGTATTAGTTTGCTACATTTGTTACATGTGATTCATTTGTTACCAGTATGGTAACAAATTCGGAAAAAAGGGTTACTTTAACAACCATGGGTATTAGGTGAGTGAGAATATATTAACTTTAAGATAATATTTATTATATTCAAGAAAAAAAAATTCTTCTCTATTCCTTATAGGCTCAACCACCTAAATGTAAGACCCATTGTTCAAATAATTTATTTTCCCCTGATTAGAGATATTTTTCAGAAAAAAATTTGGACAAACATATATTGTTAGGATTTGATAGTAGATCTCGGTAGAAAATAGTGTAAAAAACATGTTATCAGTGTTGTGAATTTTTAAAAATTTATTTAGCTTTTAGTTTAGCCTTGATACTATACGAATATAAAAGCTGAGGAATGTACGAATCCATCGATGTAAAAATGAGTAACCAATGGGTTTTATTATTGTCTGTGCAAAGTACCTCCGAAATAACTATAATCCATATAACTCCCTTAGATATTGAAATATTTTAAAAATCGTATTTCAGGTCAAATTTTATTTCCTATCTTTTTTGCATTATAAATTTTTTTTGGTTTTCTAACAAAATATTGAGAAAATGATCAATGATCACATGCAACTCAAAACTGGGTAATCTGCAACCCTAATTTCCCATAAAAAAATAGTCTGCCAATTTTTAGTATATTGATAGGCAAAAGCTTCGTCACTGTTATAAATAGAGGTCAGGAGCTAATCTCTTTTTTTAGTATTAAATATGAATTTTTCAAAATGAAATTTTATTTTTTATTAAAAACTGACTATAACGTCTAAGAGACAAATAAGACATTTTCTACCCTGTTCTACAATAATTTCTAATAAAAAGTCTTTGGAATTAAACCAGACTTTATTTGCTTCATGCGTTCAAAAATTCTCTACCCTACGAAATTATTCACGCTTCGCCCCTGAATGTTCTACTACTTTAATGGAATGATGTGATTTACCATTAAAATATTAAGATTCTTTAATATGAACATATTTCGTAAAAATTTTTGGAATTCCTATATAATTTTTTTCTGAAAAAGTCAAATACTTTGGATATATCTTTGGATCTGAATATCTGATTCTTAGAAATATGATTTACTACCCAAATAGAGGCAAATGAAGTTTCTCCGAAAAACCAATTAAACTCAACGTAAATGTCCTTCTTTTTTTATTCCTTGGAGTTACGTCTAACGTAAACATATTTATAAAATGTAGCATTTCTATCACCTTCATCCTTCGCCTATTGTTAAAAAGTCGAAATTCATTGGAATTTCTTTCACAAATAATACTGATTTTTATGATCTTAAATTATATTATTATTATGCGAGAATTTGCCTGCCAACAAACATGCTTGCAAGCTAATACTATTATTATTGATCCCATTTATAATAATTTATTTTGCCAAAAAAAGGATATATAATAAATAATATTTTATTGAAATAAAATTCCAGAATATTAAGAAATTCTCCTTTAAAAAAAAAAAAAAATACAAATTGGGGTACATAATATTGATTGATGGGTTATGAAGTTGAAAGTTTGCCCACACAAAATTGCTTACCCCAACGTAAATTATCTTTTGAAATATTAAATTTTTTTTTTGATAATTTTTTTTATCTTCTTTTTTTTTCCTGTATAAATAAAAGGATTAAAAACAACATACCACTCACTATATCTACAGTATATATATATATACTTATATAGAAAGAACAACCCTTGCACATATTACACAATATTTTGGAGCAAATAAAACTGATGAAATTTTAGGCTACATTAATTTTAACTTAAGCAAAATTTCCCGAATCTCAATATGCCATTGGCAATATTTCCTTTTGAACGATGGATTTATTTAACATAATCCAACTCTACAGTTCATGTGAGTTGGGTTTTTTTTTATTCAATTTATTCAATACGCTTATGTACTTATAATGCTTATAGAGATATATACAGTGCAACCTCGATAACTCGAAGTTGAAGGGGAATCAAAAAAATTCGAGTTATCGAGGATTTCGAAGTACAGAGGTTTGACTTAAAGAGGTGAAAAAAGAAAAAGTTCGAGTTATAGAGGTTCTTCCTATTCACACGATTTTAAATGCTTCGACTTATAGAGGTAAATTAACATGGCTTAATATAGGCAAATTCAAGGGGAATGAAAAAACTTCAAGTTATGGAGGAATTCGAATTATCGAGGTTCGAGTTATCGAGGTTGCACTGTATATATAATATATATATATTTTTATATTATATATTAATGCTATACTTATAGATAGGTATGAGTATATATGAGTGGTTCAGTGCCAGAGTTGCCTAACAAACAATTACTCTAAAATGAGATAATTTTGGACACGATTTTAAAAATAACGACTTAACGGATCACAATAATACACGTTGTGGGAACTACCTAGTATATGAAAATTAGTCAATTTAAAAATATACTTAATAACCCAAAAGTGTCTTAGGCCGATTGTGAGCTGCGAACATCTTGACCGTTTTTTTGGCGGTTTTTTAAAAAGTGACCCAATTTTGGACTTTTTTAATGCTAAAGATATGGTTTTCAAACTTTGTATTTCTATATTATTTTGAATTTTAAGCATTTTTTGCCAAATAAATTTTTTGGAAAAAGTTACCCGTTTAAGGTACATAAATTTTGATCACGAGCCGCCACTAACTGCAAAGTATTATGCGACAGTGCTGCCGTTCGGCCTCGACTAATATTTCGTATGAGTTTTTCTTGTGACGAATGTTACAATGGAATGGCATACAATTTAACCCTTAACAGTCGAAAGGCACGGGCTACGGGCACATAACACCTACATAATATTCCATAGAAAATAAAATATTGCAACTTATTGCGTCGGATAGTTAGATGATCATGCACTGACATGAAATATTTACCGTAATTACACAAAAAGCTCTCGACCATTCAGCGTTAAAATTAAAGCGAAGACAATTTGAAGTTTACCTCTCATGTATACTTATTCTAATGGTTCCCTTCACTTACATTTTATAAAATAAATTAAATAGGCCAACGAAAGCATATGCCCCAGATACACTACACACACGGGTCCTAAATCTTGTTGAATATTTATAAAACAAAAATGGAAAAATTTAATTTGCCATGCACAATGCCCAGCGCCAAACAAGAACAAAAAAAAAACAAGCAAACAAACGAACGAACGAACAAACATTATTTTCTAGGCATTCCAAAATAAATTTACTTCAAATCCATTCAGTATTACAAACAAAAATGTGTTTTTATTCATCCCCCCAGAGAGCTGTTTCATTCGCAGATAATAAATTATTTTCATTCTTGCGCTACCGGTCATGCCAAAATAACATTTCAACTTTATCACTTTTTTCTCGTTTTGTGTTTTATGTACTGTGACTTCTCTTTTATGAACAATTTCCGCCCAGGCACCATCCACCCTTTTGTTGTAACAGTCTTTTTTTTTCCCCGCCCTCGACCAAATGCAATTTTGTTGTTGGCAAGACACATTATTTACTGTCTATGACCACTTTGGTTGAGTGTTCTGGTGGCAAAGCAACAACAACAAAAAAAAAAAAACCAAAAAAACAAAAGTAAATAAATAGAAAAGAATGTAAACCCAAGTTCTTAGTGGTCTTTTGAACATTCTAAAATTTACAATATTGACAGTAGGTTGAAAACATCTTGTCTATTTGTCTAATCTGACATAAAAAAGTATGCAACAGAGTTTACATAAAGAGAAAATTGTGATAGGATAAAAAAAAAGTCTTCAAAATGTTTCGATATTGAAAATTATATTTTCATAAAGGGCATTCTGCTCAGAATTAGAGGTGGCTAACAATTCATTATTCGATATTTTTACAGTTTAATTCTGGTGTAAATTCTAAAAACCGCACAACAACCAATAACCAAAAAACGCCCCAAAAACTGTTCGATTCGTCACTGGGTTATAATTGTATTCTCAGCAAACAGTTTTTTGGATCAGTGTTGCCCAGTCAAATTTTTGAATTACTTATCACATCTGTCAAAATTATCTTCCTAAAAACTGTTCGATTGTCACCGGTTATATAATTGTATTCTCAGCTAATAGTTTTTTGGATCAGTGTTGCCAAGTCAAATTTTTGAATTATTTTTCACATCTGTCAAAATTACTTTGCTAGGAAAATATAGCAAAAAAATAGAAAGTTTGGCATAATTGGTTGAAATTACCTCTTCAATTCTCTGGTTACCAGCGCATTTTTTGTCTTTTTTTATCATGAAAAACATTTGTTTTACGACTTTTTGATTTTCGGTCGTCTTCATCAGATCTCAAGAGCCCCTAAGTTTATGCAATTTGCATTTTTTTTTTCATATCAAACAGTTTCTTGGGTTTTTTTACATTTTAGAGAAAATCTTTATAAGAGAAAGTTGTAGATCTGAAAAAATTACATTAAAATGATTCACACAACTAATTAATAGGGTGGATCGTTACGAAGATATTTGACTCTTTTTTAGATCATTCGTTGAGTATAGGATATAGGTTCGTTTATAAAATTTTGATTCTATACCACGTTTTTTTGTCTTTTTTATCACAAAAAATATTATTATTCGAGAAATTCCAAAAAAAAAACACACTTTGCATAAGTTTAGGGGCTATGGGGCAGATGAAGCTGAAAATGGACAAAAATCAAAAAATCGTAGAACAAATGTAAATAAAATGTAATAAAATGTAATAAAAAGACAAAAAAACGTGTCCTAATAGAATTTGATGAAATTAAAATTTAAAATATGAACCACTCTCTATTGTACAGATTAGCTCTATTGATTGAATATATTTATTGTGAACATATTAAGGTTTAATTATTTTAGTATATTACGGATTCAACAGTTGAAAAACAAAAATTATTTATGCCAAATTTTAAGATATATGTAACTTTTCTAACACAAACTTAACAAAAACTCAAAAGTACAATTTCCTTTTCTCTATCCCTTATCGATTTCTAAATATACAGAAAATATTTAAAAAGAACTACCAAAAATAAACTTGGCGGAAAAGTTCAGAAAAACTGTTCAATATTCCAAAAACCATCATGTACTTGATTAGTATTACATCGATGCGCTGTGCTAACATCAGTTAGTATTGTACTAGGTACCTACTACTTGTTGTAGTAGTAGTAGCACACATATAGCAACAACAAAATAAAGAATAAAAGAAAAAAAAAGAAAAGAAAAGGGAGATGGAAATATTTGCTCAGTGTGTAAATAATACAAAGTTAATTTAATATTTGCATAGAACTTGTATGCGGCTTGGATCCAAGTTTTTCGGTGAACGTGAGTTGTATGTTGAAAATGGATTCGTTTCAAATTTAACACTCTGTTTATAGAGGGAAAGGAAATCCAAATGTTTGTCCTGGTAAACTTTAATGTTTTGCGTATTCTCAATTTTCATGATTTTTTTTTTTTTTGTTTTTGTTTTATTTTTTTGTTTTTTTTTGTTGTGTTTTTGCTTTCGGTGTTGTAAGCGAATAAGAGTTTTTCATTTTCTTCAGCACATAGGCAGGTATACGGCAGTGAAAAAGCCTTTTACATTTCTCATATTTTCTAATAAATGTAATAACTTAGTAATTAGAGCTTATTTGCATAATACAATTTATAATCCCAAGGGGTTATGGGTAAAAGAACACAAAGAGAACTTCTACACTTTTGTGTGGAAAAAGGGAAATATATATAGGAAGTTTGGGTAAAAGAAAATTAAGTTCTTCTTATAATTTCATTACGCTCCTTGTTTTAAAACAGAGAGAATTTCACACTTTCAAAGTATTAAAAGTTAATTAAACAAACAAATAAATTATTTTCGAAAAGTTTTATGGGCATGTGGTGCTGGAAAATTGGCATAGAGAAAGAGAGAGAGAGACAAAAATTTGCCAGAAAATATAATACTTTGGTTACATATTATTTTCAGAAAATGGCAACCCATAGTGTGTATTATACGTCTAATTATAATTATTATTATGGAAACCTTCTGCGACATGGAAATTGGTATAAAATACAAATGCGGGTGATTTAATTGGATTTTTCGTTAAGCCTTTGTTGTAATATATTAATGATATCATCTTAGAAAATATTTTTGTGCTCAATGCCAATGACGGTGATATTTGTTGGTAGATAATGGTGCCGCATTGTCAAACAATTTCCTACATTTATATTACGTACAAAATAACCAGAAAACATTTATTTGTCATTATTACAAACCATTTATTATGGTAACACTTTTCTTATTTAGAAGTAAACACGATTGATGCTTATTGTTAAATTGAAACTTGTCCCTTTGTGCGCCTTTTGCAGTTCTTGAATTAATTGTTATGATCCGCACGTCATTCGTCTTGCCGAAAATAGCCCGTTAATAGTGATGGGATATTTTCGATAGTTCAACAAATATGAAAATATCGATAGCAAAGTAAACTATTGATAACGATAAAATAAAATTAATTGGGGATTACTCAAAATTTACTCGTGCTGTGCTGTTAATAAGTATAATTTATGTTCGTGCTTCGTAGTGTACGTGTTATTAACGATTAAAGTAGAGTTCGTGTTTTTCTAACACTTCCACTTCCACTAATAGCAATATCGATAGATAATTATAGATTATCGAAAAATATCGATAGTGGCCACTATCGATAGTTTTCCATCAGTACCCGTTAATCTATTTTCTATTTTTTTTTTTTAAATTAAAGATGATCAATTCCCTCCTCTCCAACATTCGTGTTCAATTCATCTATTTGTTTGTAGTGTAGTCGATCGAACGATTTGTTGACAGGTACTTAGAATTAATTTTTTTGAGGATAGGAAAGAAAAATTTCACAACGTGACTAACATGAAAATATAAATACATAATTATCAAAAATAATAATCAAATTATTAATAATTACGATTACGTAAGATATCATTTGGCAGATAATGAGAAAGGTGTTTTAGACATAAGCATCGAACATAAGGTAAAAAATTTACTTCAAAGGATTCCAAAATTCCACAAAAAAGCTTTTGAAATGGATTTTTTTTTATTTCTACAATTCTTAAACAGTGTCAGATAAAAATTTTCTGACATTAGATAGAAAATATAAATGTTCGGGTAACTACAGAAAACTGTATAATCGAAATCGATGAACCGATTTTGATGAGTTTAAGGGAAACTGAAAAGATTTTTGTGAAAACATAATGAAATTAAGTTGTGGAATATTTTCACTTTAAGTTAACTAATTATTAAATTATTTAAAAATTTATTAATTTAATATTTAAAAAGGGTGCTTAAGTAAAGCTAACTCGGCTTCCATACTAAATTACCCTGGCCCTACCTTTCCTCCATCATGATCTTTACCGCCATCAATACCCCTTCTCCCCTATTCAATTTCATATAAGAATTGTGATAAAATGCCTTTTTCTACTAAATTAGTAGGTTGGTCCTATAAGGGTTAATGGTGAATCAAAAATGGCGACCTCCTTGTATCTGACTAAAAAAACAAAAACTTTTCTGTATTTACAATATTTTCTCAGTTTCATAAAATAATTGTGAGAAAATTGCCATTTTATTGAATTTTAGTATGGGGGGTTCTATAAGGGTTAAAGATGGATAAAAAATGGTGATTTCTTATTATGCATTATAAAAAACAAAAACTTTTTTCAAATTATTGTCATTTAGTGTAATAAAACACGGAAAAAAACGTTATTTAAAAAAAAATTGTTTGGGAGAGGGGGTCGAAGGAGTATCTACAATATGGATGCAAAAATTCAAAATTATGTCACAGCCAAAAAAATGGCCACTAATTTTTCTTTTTTTTTTCTTTAATTTATTCCATCAAAAATAGTTCCACAAAGATGGAATCAATAATACTCACGAGCCGCCACTGCGAATACATTAATACTTTTAGATAAAACTGAAATTACTCGCGATCCGTGGAAACGTACATTTTGAAGCATTTCGAACGTTGTCAATCATTTAAAATTTAAAATACTATCCATGTTCGTATGTATGTACTTGTAGTTATGTATATATGTGTGTGTATCTGTATATGGATAGATGAAAAAGGATGGAAAAATTGTTCCAATGGTGTCAGTATACATATATATACATATATACATTGCATAATGGCGCCCATACAACATGTCTACAAATCATTTTAATAAAACCGCAAAAATTGCAATATCTATGCATGTGTATTTATCTGGCATCCACTTTAAATGCAAACATTGCATTTTTAGCGATTTTTACTAGTACATACATATTTATATATATATATATTTACATATGTATATATAGAAATTGTACTTGAAATTCATATATTTCGCGTACTACATTCAAAAAAAAAATGTTCCAATACAATGCTAGAGCTTACTCAATATAGACTCTGATATTGCAATTCCAATATTTTTGTCGTTTGATATGATGATATGCATTTGCATTTTGCTATCTTCTTTGGTAGAGCTGCATATTATACATTAATATAGAAAATGCAAGGTTTTAGGCGGAAATGAAACACGATAAACACTCCTATAAATTGTACACAATACCATTTAAATGCCCTATATTAGTATATTGTTGGGTAGAAAGAGATGGTATGTATGTATGTATATGGAAAATATTTTAGGAATAGAAAATTGTTTTTTTTTTAGCTGAAAATATGACTTATTAATATACTTAAAGCTGTCGAATATTAAAGAATTTGGACTTTTCTTCAGGATATGTAAATATTTTGGGGTAATAAAGCTGTCAAATATCAAAGAATTTGGACTTTTTTTCAGCATATGTAAATTTTTTGGGGTAATAAAGCTGTCAAATATCAAAGAATTTGGACTTTTTTTCAGCACATGTAAATTTTTTGGGGTAATATTTGTTAAATCCTCTACGAATCAATTTATATCCAAACATTATTGAACAATACAAGTACCTCTTGGTCTCTCTCCCTCTCTCTCTTTTTTTTCGATACGCAATTTTACATTTTCTAAGAAATTATGTAAAAAAAAAAAAAAAACGTAAAACATCTATTCACATTACCGAGATGAAAAACCTGTAAATAAAATATGTAAAACGGATATTAAAATATTTTAGACATTTTGTATGATGGATTAAAATACATTATACAAAAAGAGCATGGCATTGATTGATGATCCAATATCGTATAAATATTTATATATAGATTCCTTAACACAATGTGTATGTAAATCTATAATGTCATGCAAAAGAAAAAAGTCTTCTTCTATTTTTTTTTTGTAGCGAAAGATCACAATAGATAATTCCTTAAATATTCTGAAAATGTAATTTTTGGTAGATGAACCGAATTATATAATCTTTCCATACGATTGGGAAGTATTTTGTATCTCGGATAAATGTACCGAAATGTTAATTTTAAAATTACATTTTTCATTGCCAAAAAGAGCAAAGCAGCAGTCGTGAATATTGAGGTTATTTTCTACTTCTGTCGGCTGACATATGTATATGGTAATTATATAGCATGCAAATGTTGCATACAGCAACAAATGATGTCTTAACACTAGTACAGGGTGTTGCTGGTAAAAATATTTTTTTACTTCACATTTATGGCTATTCCGGACGTTATTCTAAACGAAAAATTGTTCGACGGTTTTTTTTTGTATTTCTAACCGATTTTGACATACAGGGTGGTTTATAATATATTTTTATGAATTTGTGACGTTAATATATTTTTTTTTGTGTACGATTTTATTTCTAAATGTATTTCTAACCTTTGTTACGTTATTAATTTTTTTAAATTTTCAAAAATCAACAAAATCAACCTAAAATCTGGATGGCAACGATTCTTTCAACCAAAAAGAAAAAACGGCGTTCCCTTTCCAGTTTTCATTTTAGGTTTTTACAAAAAAAATTCTGTGTAAGGAAAAAAAGTTTGGAAATTTATTTTCGAATAAAATAACAACAAATCTGGGAGTTTTGATAAATTTGGATCGAAAAAAAAGAGAAAGAACGACGTTCCCTCTCTAAATTTCAGTTTCTCAGTTCGAAAATCAAAAAAATTGTATAAGGCAAAAAAGTTTGGAAATTAATTTTCGAATAAAATGACAATAAAATTATAATTTAACCTTAATCCGTTCTGTAGAACCAGCGGGCGCAGTAGTAGTTCACCGCCTCCCTTTATTTAGCATTTTTTGCCAATCGCTTCAGTCCAAATCGTCAAAATTCTAGTGTTAAACATCGTAACTAGAGAATACAACTCCCTTCCACTCCCATACACACCAACAGGTGGTCGTTACACGCGCTAATATGAATGTGACGGTAAACTACTGTCCACGGGTCCGGATAAAAATTTAAAAAAAAAAAAATTTACTTTGCAAAGCAAAAAAAATAAAAAATCACTTAGAATCGTCACTGGTATAGACTGTACGATGGACTGGACATTTTTCTACAGTTCAAAGTGAAACCCGATATTCCGTTTTATAAGCGCATTTGAGAAAAACTTTAATCTACTTATGTATGTGTTTTGCTCGGGTGGAAATAGAAATGACGATATTTTTATATAAATACTTTGAGTGCATATTCAAATATTATTATTTTCTTTGTTACGGTGATATTCTAGAATCTAGAATGTTAAATTATCTAAAGATAAAAATCTATTTTTTATTTTATTTTATAATTTTGAGATTATTCCAATAATTAACTATGATCAAATAAAATTTATATAACCAATAGGGCCTATCTGTACAATTTAGTTTTCAACAATTTCATATTGTATGTACAAAATCGCACTGCCAAAATTGTATCGAAATCTCTATCTTCATAGGCTCGCCCTGGAAAGAGTGTGTGTGTAATGGGCGCTATTGTCTCTCTTACTCATCGCACGACAAATATTCGCAAATACCCAATGCCGCATCAACAATTTTAGTCACATTTCGCACGATTATTTGTTTATTGTTGCAAAAATTTCGAGAAGGATTCAAATTTCGAAAGATTTTTCAATCATTTTACTGGCTTTTTGTATGGAAAATAAAACATGGCCACCCAAGATGTTAGCTGTCATGGCATTGCTGTAATATATCCTTTAGTTGCGTGGATTTTTGCACCGAAGATTATCTATTTTTATTGGTGGACGGTTAAAAATGGCCACACTGAAAATACATGCGAACGAATAACGCATATTATAAACGCACGCATCAATTTTTGAGCCACATTGGCTACCTATGCGAATTAATTTAATATAGGTAATGTGACAACAGTTATGGTTTGATTAGTAGACAGAAACACCAACAACCATTTTTTTTTGTTTATTATGCAACGCACGGATAGTGAGGTTATTTTACGCCAATAAAATTATTCGTACAACAAGCAATGCGAATGCGATCTAGTACAATTTGGTTCATATTTGACATTTCCATGACCATAAAGCATAAACGCATTGATATTCAAACGTGCATGTGGTTTTGAATTTTTTATAAATTAGAATAAAAGAAAATTAGAAAAACTGTTGTGTAAACTGTTTTTCGTCATTTATTCAGTAACAAAGTCTTAACTTTATTGCTTTGTTCTTGCCGATACAATTTTCTAAACGCATACGAACGCGTGTAGCGAAGCGTTAACTCGTTTATACCGAAAATACAGTGCTCACCGGCTAACCAATAATAGTAAATTAAGTTTCTAATATTAGTGTTTTGTTAGTGTAGTTTTTATGGCCGTTGAAAAGTAATTTTGACATAAAAATCCCGTAAAAATGTTTTTCGTAAAGAATAATAAACATCCTAAAGGGTTTACTAGGAATGATTATACATACATAGATAATTTTAGAAAGAAAGCGTGATTTATCAAAATTGTTGGTATACTTTGCTTAGTTTACTCATTAAACGAACATTAATTCACATCACGCGGTTAAAAGGACCATTAAAAAAAATTATTTCATAAAAAAACATTTGTTAGGTATGTTTTTGTAATTAATTTAAACAACCAAATATAAGTATAGGAGATAAAAATTTTGTATTAAATTAATTTTAATTACTTTTTAACAGTTTGGGTAATTGCTTTTAATTTTATCATTTACATTAATCATTTAAAGTTGTACCTACCCATAGTAAGTGTAGCAAGTATAGTATAGTCAGGTAATTTAAACAAAAGAAAACATTTTAAAATTAATTAACTATATCTATGTATATATAAGCTGAGAGTAAAAATAATTACTAATTTTCTCTTACCAAACCCACACCCCCCCCTCCCCAAATATTAAAATAAACAGAAATTTATAACTCAAATATGATTTAATGTGTTAATGAGATATTCAGCACACATAAATAAGAACAAACAATAATTAAAGCACGAACATTGAGACCCATTAATAAAACCAAGCAAATATCCTATGGGGGCGGGGGGAGGTGATATCATATGTGGCGTGCGAACGTGCCTTTTAAACTATTCAAAATAAGGGATTTGCACAGGATTATATATACATTTTATTAGTGGTTGGTATATTCTCGTTATATTGATTGCATATTCAAAACGTGACTTGATTAATGGATGTCCATTTTGTATTGTATTCTATTGTATATATGTATATAATCAATATACATACATACATACATATATTGGAATCGTATGCTATTAGATATATTATATATTGTGTTGTTTGGACCAAGGAATATCACATATGGATGTGACGTTCAAACGGCTGCATTCTAGATAGGTATTAATATTGCGTAATTGATAATGTTATTGCAAATGCTATTGTCAAATTAGATGTGCTAGTTTCTGGACAAATATTAAATTATAATATATGCAAAATGTTATCGTTCTGCATCAGTATTGTATTGGGAAATGTAAATAGATACTAAAATTTAATTGAATTATCCATAATATATATAAATGTTGTTCCTTTCTCTTAATCGTATTTATACTGTCTATCTACAATAAATGTACATGAGCGCCTTAAATCTGTCTTACGATTTCTTGGACACTGTATGTCAGTTCAATTCAAGTATTAAATTCAAGTATTCTATTTGATTTACTTTCTTCGTTCGCTTCTTTCAGCGAACTCAGTTTTCTATGAGGTCTCCTTTATTGGTTTCAGTACATTTTAACATGGCACGATCTAATTTAGGCAAAATGATGAACATTTAAAAAGGTTTTGCTGCGTTTTTCACAAACAGAACTTAAGAAATTGAAATAATGACGTTTATACAATATGGATCCGATGGTGAGCAGGGGTTGTTAAAGTAACAAATAATAGATAAAATATATATTGTTACTGGTAAGAAATGTAAATGTTACACGGTTTTCTTTGTTACAGTAACATTTGCTACATGTACCTATTTTACAATTCAATGGTCAATCGCCAATTTGCCATTTTGATTTATCTTAGAACAATTCTGAATATGTCTTATAAAGGGGTTATTTCAAGTGTCTGATGTCTGTAAAACTGAATTGGACGGAATCGTATTAGTTTGCTACATTTGTTACATTTTTTTTTATTTCATTACTAGTGTGTTATCAAAATTTTGTAACAAATGTAACAAATTCGAAAAAATGGTGTTATTTTAACAATCCTGATAGTGAGTAATTCAATTTTCACTCTACTCAATCTACAATTTATAGGACGGCTATGTCTGTCTTCATTGTTTCCTATATATCGTAAAAGTTTATGGTTTATTATGATACTCAGAGTCTTTTAAATTTTAGTAAACATTTGAGCTTTTGCTGGCAAATTGTGATGGTTCTTCTTAGAGGTAGAGTAAATTAAAATTGTGCTATTGTTCTACTGTATTAATGCTTCAACATTTGTTAAACATTCTTCCCGTGTTTAAAATCACTTTACAAATAATGCTCGAGATTTTTTTTGTTCGGTGTTTTTTTTTTACAATTTAATCTTAATTTCTGTAGTACCAAGATATTTAAAAGTTCTTTGTTTGCTTCGAAATTCTACTCATCTACGTAACCTACTTGCTCATCAGTAACGAAATCAGCTAACATGTAACGGAATGAGTGCTTCCGTATATAAATATTGGAAACTGAAATAAATTGTTAGGCTTTGAGAAAACGATCAAAATTCAATATATCTGAATTCAATGCATTTGAAAATTTTAGAGTAAGAAAGAAAATCTGTTAAAAAAAATGAATTTAAAAAATAATCTGTTGTTTCATCGTTCTCTGTTTAGTTTGAGTCCACATTTGCTATTCGATATGAAAAAATATTAAGCAAGGGTGTTTGTGGTATCATTTTCAAAACGTTTACTCTTCGTTGATGTCTCAAAAATGTCAAAACTTTAACTTTCAATTTATGTAGGTAAATTGGAACAATTCCTATTATACAAATAATTTATAAATTGTAGGTAAGTTAAAAATAATTTTTTTTTATACTTAACTGAAGAGGGGGAACAAATCAATAATGTCCTTGGATTCCTTTAAAAAAAAAAAATTTATAAAACCAATAACAACAACACAATTTATGTCTATCTCTTGTTAGATTTATTTTCGAAGATTTTCTCGAGAACTTTTTAATTTACAATAATTAGTCGTACAACATAACAAACATATTTTTAGATACATTGATTGTGTATAATTATATTTTATATAATTTCTGCTGGGGCATAAACGAAGCCGAGTAGCGCAATTATATCTGCTTATCCGATTATACACCCCACTTAGAGAAAGTTTTCACAAAGTTCTTTGTGCTTCGGCGAAAATTCCCTTAAGTCAAAATTAATGAGGAATATTGGTTCGTTCCTTTTATGTGCTTGTGTAAGAGATTTGGAAGTAATACGTCGTTTCGTGTACACTGTACAATGTACAAGAGTGAAATTTTCTGTTGAGAAAGATGATATACCTAGTTATTATATACGGATACTAGCAAAATAATTTATTATACTTAAAATTAAATTTTCATTATGTAATATAGCAAATTTTGTTTATATAAATTAAAACAAGTCCTACCATAGTGACTGTGGCTTTTTGAAGAGTTTACTTGATGGTGTATTATTATCAAAATACTTTGAAGGGAGTTAATTTATTTTGATGGTATAATGGATAAACTTATATACATTACCATTAATTTCAATTTTAATGAAGGTAATTGTACCTATTGAAAGTAATTATATCAAAAAAATTGCTCATTTTTAATTAATAAATTTTTGATTTTTGTTTCCACCTATCTTACCTTGTCTTTCGTTTCATATTTCATTCAATTTAAATAATTTCTCAGAATAAATCTTTTCACTGTTTAATGATGTGATACTTAAAATCGTATGTATAAATAATGGAAATTGAAATAAACTAAAGCCTCCCCCACTATTTCCTCTACCACAGTGGCGACTAAAAATTTTTTAAAAGCTACTCACCATTCTTAGTATTGAATTGTAAATGCTTTCAAGTAAGTTTATCGTTTTTAAAATAAAGTTAACCCTTTAAAGCCTAAAAGGGTCATTAAAGGGTTATCTTTTAGAAATATGTTATAAATATAAAGAATATAATCCTGAAGAAATTTAGTTGAATTTAATTTTTTTTTGATTAACCCTTTAATGTTCAAAATGTATGGACCTTAAAGGGTAAACTTTTTCGAAAAATTTTATTTGCCAAAAAAAAAAACTGGAAATTTAAAATAATATCAAAAATTTTAAAACCATTACTTTTAGTATTAAAAAAAGTTCAAAATTATGCCACTTTTTAAAAAACCGCCGAAAAAACGGTTAAGACGTTCGGTAAACAAATAATTTCCATTAAAATGACGTAAGTTTTTAAAAAAAAAAAAAAAATACTGCCATGATGTTGGGATCAATAAAACGTACGTGTCGCCACTGACCTGACCCGATATTTTCTTTGCGCAATAATCTTTATGCCAATACATCATGGAGGATACCAACACCTATAGATAATTGATATTTAATAAATTTGGTTATTATGAAACATGGACATTGGACATGGAACACATTACTTTATTAATATATGCTACGGATATATGTAATTGGATAAAATACCATAACAATAGACTATAATAAACCCAATTTTAGAATTGAAACTCAAATTCAAATCAATACATATTGGCCATTTAGATATGGTTGCATAGAGGTATACATAAGTCCATAAATAGAAATTATTTAAGTTTTGTTTATAGTTTGGTTTCAAATTGTTGACACAATAATTATTCGGCAATGCGTTTAATTGCATATTGGAAACCTCAGTAATTTTCAATTTTCATTTATTACTAAATTTAATTACACATTTGTTGGTATCATAAAATACTTAAATAATAATTATTAATTCGAAATTCTATATATACGTAGGTACATACATAATTCTGGCCATATTATATTCATAATATCACAGATTAATAAAATAGAAATTCAATAATTTACAAAATATAATCGAAAATTGATGAAAAATTCCACAAAAATCTATTTACACGTTTTATTTTCAGGCTATAGCGACAACACAACTCTTATAATACCTAATTCTGACCTCAACGCCAAATTGTCTTGTAAGTCATTGATTATTGGTAACCAACATGTAAGTAATTCTAAGAAAATTAAATGTTTTCTAAACATCTTTAAATTAGCAAATACCTGTTTAACCCCTAATCCTATCAACATGTGCCTTTGGGGCACATTTAATTTTTTCAACTAGACAAAATCTTTTTTTACATACATTTTCATAAATTAAATGAATTTTATTAAAATGTAAATTATATAATTGTTAAGAATTTTCTTCTTTACCATGTAAAAATACAGATATTTCCCATAAATGCCTCTAAGGTAACCTTGGTAGGTTTTGTTGTAAAATATCTGGGTAAGATTAGGGTTAAAACAAAATTAGCTAATATAGTAGGTTGGATTGTATTTAAAAACAGTCTAAATACTTGGAAATTATCTCATGAATGGCAATGCTTAAAGAGTGGCGGTCCAGTGGCGAGCATTTGTAAGGTTTCCTGAAAAGGAAACATCAAGTGCTGCATTTTTTTCACACAAAAAGAGATTGTCATGTAAATTGAGATAAAATGTTATACAAAGGTACAATCTTACTTACTAATCTAACTTAAATAAATGAAAATTTTTTTTGAATAGGTTAGGTTAGGTTAGGTTAGGGGGGCTATAGTGCTATTGACCCTTTACCACTGAGACCTAAAAAGATCTATTGTGGATGCCCCTACTGATATTTAAATGTCCTATATTAGCGAGGTGTTATTAATGAATTGTAGCTGGGTCTGTTCTGTCGGATGTCGTTTGGAGTCAGAATGTAGCCTCCTAGGTGGCAAAGCCTGTTATGGGCCAAAGCCGGACAATCGCAGAGTATGTGTTCCGCTATTTCGTCCTCTTCGCGGCAGAAGCGGCATGAAGGGTTAGGTGTTCTGCCGATTTTGTGGAGATGATATCTTAATTGACAGTGACCTGTAAATAGTTCAGTGTAAATTCTGAGGCTGTTTTTATGAAGCCTAAGCAGCTTGTCAGCTCTTTGTTGTGAATATTTTTGAAGAGTATATTAAGTAATTTTTTGGTTAAAATAATGTCATTATGGCCGCTTCGTCCTAAAGATCCAATCGTAATGTCGTTTATATCGAAACATTATCGGTAATTAATCTATTATGTAATATGCAAAACTGTTTTGAACTGATTTTATACAAAACATTGTTAACATAAAAATAATAATAATAATGCTAAATAGGTATAGATAGAATATGTACATTATGTATGTATTTATATATGTATGTACTATGCAAAGTTGAATTTTCATATAAGCGATATGATTTATTCGCATATGTGAAATATTGATACATATATCGAAGGATCAAAATTCAATTTACACCAAAATGATTGCATCACTGCAGAGCATAACGTGATTGAAAAATTTTTATATCATAAATGTGGCAGAAATATATTTATGATGCAACAGGAAATTGATGAAAATTCTATTATGTTTTATCGGATCTGGTTCATCGTAACAGTGTCAGTTGATGTTCATCATTTGCTTAAAACCCCAGTTCAATATCGTGCATTCGTCATATTGCATAAGATATGGGTATCGAAATTGAAAAATTATTTTTATAATGTTCATCGACATATAAAATGTTGATAAAAATGTGCATGTATCATAAATGGATGTAATGTGCAACGGAGATAAAAATGACATTTTATGTTAATTATGTTATTAAAGCATGCAGTCTATTATAAAAAATTACCAATAATGACGTTGAATTATTCCATGGCCGTGAACCATTTTATTAATTGATTGATGAAACTTTCTGGATGTGTTGATTTTTTCGTCACCCCATTTAAACTATTAGTGAGAGAAAAACCTACACAAAAATGTTTTACTTTTGGTTATATGGGTAATTTACAACGGATTCATTGAATCCGTTGAATCCGAGAACCGGACGTCACTGCTACATACGTCAACAATAGGGAAACTCACGTTAGTTACTTCAATTACTTGTTTCCTCGCTTTTTGTTGTAATTAGAAATGTTAGCAATAATACCTCGCTAAACGCAAAAAGGCTTTCTTTGGCTGTATATTGTAGAAGAACTGTTAAACTGGTAGATATAGGAATGTATATAACGTGATTTCTGCAAACTCACGAGATTTAATTTATCATGTGTCGGTACTCTATGCTTTAACGTTAAATATTTCTTAATTTTAATTTTTTTTTACATTTGTACGATTGTACCGAAAATGAATCAAATCTAAATCCATCTCTTTGTGCGACTATATAGATTCAGCATAAAATAATTGATTTTACATATAACTGACACCTAGAAATTTATATTGATTTCATGGGAAAAAGGAAAAAAAAAGAAAAAAAAAACAAAAAAAAACCACACACAATTATTTATGGATCAGCTGGCTTTCGTGTCAGCTATCGGATATAGTTACTACTTACATATGGTTCAGTTGAATTTCAATTGACGTTTGAAAATCGAATAAGCTCAAAACTTGACGATATTGGTTGAACATTCACTGAATGGGAAAGGTTATCGCGCGCTTGCTTTTCCATAGTCACTTGTGTATAGGTAGAAAATTCAATAAAAAAGTGAAAAAGTTTTCTGGGTGAGTTTTTTTTTTCATTCGTTCATTCTTTCTTTCATTCTTTCTTTGTCTGACAACAATGCTTTTGAAGTAGGCAACAAATAAAAAAAAAAAAAAAAAAAAAAAAAAAAAAAACTTTGATAATAATCTTACTTTGTTCTGGCTGGCAGACAAAGAAAATAATGAGATAAACTTTCTGTCACACATCATTACGGTTAACTAAAAGCTTTATATAAAAAGCTTTTCGGTAAAAAGGCTGTGCACACAATGGCTATTTATCATGCGAAACAGCAAGTTAAGCAGATTTCTGTACAAAATTCAAAAGGAAAATGCAAACAAGTGGTTGAATTTTTTTTCCTCTATGTAAGGCTTCCAGCTATTTCCATTTCAATTAAATTAGGTGAAAAGGAGAAAATGTTTTCTATAGAAACTGATTGAAGAAAGCGCTTCCCCCCCAACCAAAAAAAAAAAAAAAAGAAAGAAGAAAAACGAAAAAGAAAAAAGGCTTATGATTAGGCTTTCTATGATTTCTATTAATGTATGTTGTAATCATTATCATCATCATCATCATCATCATCATCATCATCCAGTCAGTCGGTGGTTAATTATTAGGCTCATTCAGATTGAATTAATTTTATGATTTCCCATTTCTAGTATATACAAAATTAGTTAATATATAGATGAAGTGAGAGTATTAAATGAAGTATTCAAATTGACACTGTATACATATATATATATACATAAGTCTATGTTGTAAATGTGTTGTATGACTGTATTTTTTTGTTTGTTTGTTTATTTACCTCAAGTTGGCAAAAGCTATAAAATAGAATTTATAGGTCATAAAGTAGAACGGATCTTAAAGCTGGTATCTAAGGGGAAATTCAATTTAAAATCAACATTCAAAAGGTAAAGCAATTCCAATCATCTGATCACAACGAAATTGGATTTGACAATTTTATGGGCAATCTGTCTTTCCACCAAACTGATTTATATATCTCTTGTACAATACGTCAGCTATATTATAGCTTTTGTGTAACGTTTCTAGCAGGTAAATAACGTAAACGCAAAATTACCGAATATAGTACACCTAGTAGAGCTACACAACACATACAGTATTATTTTGCGACTCATTTAATGGACCTAATGTTGATTTTGTCATTGTCATAAATAACGTCCTTTGCTTTGCGTCTTACAATAATGAAGAAACACAAAATAAAAGCCATTCACCAGGTAATTGCTGAAATTATTTGATTACGTTTTATAGAATCGGTTTCCAAATAGTAGGTACGAGTATACGAGGTATTTTTTTTTTATGGGTTAATTTAATTTATTCTTCCGTTTCCACTTCCTCTTCCTCTTCCTCTCTAATCAAAAAACATAAATTGCCAACAATTTTCTTCATTCGCATTGCCACAGGATATTTAATATTTAGTAACTAATCGCATTATAGCCGTTTTCATTATCTCCACTAGATCACATTTATTGTTGGTGTTTTCAACTCTTTTCCAAAAAAAAAAAAAACAAAAAAAACCAAAAAAAAAAATTCTTATCAACCAAAATTCACCCTTTTCGATTTAACATTCTTTGCAGATATTTTACGAACTTTATTTAATAAAGAAACTTTTTACGAAGTAATTAATTCGTTAAATATTCCAAACGGAAATCTCCGTATCATGTAATTATATAAAGACCCCGCATGAATATGGAGTTAGTATTTTTTTTGTAGGTACCTACTTAAGAAGTGCGATAATAAATATTGGTCATTGCCATAAAAGTTTTTAGTAATAAAATTAATTAAAAAGAAATATTTCTAAATATTTACGATTGATTAACATATTAGAATTAGATATTAGATAATTTTTAACCTTTATGTGAACGGCAGACAAGTACCTTTTCATTAGCATGGCATAGGTACAAATGTACCTACATTTGTAAATGTCATCCAGGTGGTAATTGTGATTCAGGGACCGATTTGTCTGCAAAACATTTCTCTGAAAAGTACATAAAAATGAGTTAGCGTGTATTGTATATATAAGCCATCGATATACGAAATCTTTAGCAAAGGAGCAGTTATGCAAGCAAAACAATTTTTCAAAAACTCGCCAAATAATTGTAAGTAATTGATTCCAACAGCTGTACGAACATCCTATGTCACCTCGTACCTGGCTATATTTTATATTTACAGTGCTTCTCATAACTATATCGACACCATGTTTTTTCTAATTTTTCAGAGATTTTTTTTGTTGAGTTAGCGGGTATTGTATATATGCTATCGATACTATATGAAATTATGAAAAAAACCTCCCATTACTATGTATACGCATTCATTAACATAGAAACTTCATATGGGTACATTTGTACCTATGCTGTCCTGTTGCCTTAGGTACTTAGAGGCAGATAATATGGCACATATAGAAGACAAAATATAGTTGCAAATCATTTTGTTTCATCGGTCCAATATAGCTATTTGAGGTCGTTACTATGTATAATAAATAACAGAGATATTGGTAAAGTCACTATTGGTACATTTGTACCTCTAAATCGAAATAGTTATCGTGTTGAATTACATTTTTTTTAATGATTCCAGGATTATGTTTCAAAATTCCAATTCGCCGATTTTTAAAAAAAAATCTTTTACTGACATAGCATTTCTGAAGAAATTTTCTTATCACCCTAACGATTTCCAGTCGGCCGGAATATTAATCTTCTGATAGGTATTCGAAGAAGCTAACTGAAAATAAAACAATTCTCCAAATAGTCCAGTAGTTTGAGAAATATGAATTTTTTAAGACATTTTTTTTTAAATCTAAAGAATATGTAAGAAATTGGGAAAATTTGAACGAAAATTTTTTTAAAAATATCTTTAACTGATATGATGTTTTAAATTTGTTTCCCGTCAAAATGTTCCATGTGGAGTGATCAAATAATATAATAATGAATGAAAGTTTTTGTTTTTAGTGCTATTAACACACACGAACGGGCGGGTGGACCAATTTCTCTATCAATTAATCATCTCTTGTTCTTCGGATTCTCATAATTCAACGTTCTTTGTTCATAACTAGAATAACCTAAAGTTCAAGGCTGTTTTAACCTTAAGTTATCTAAAAACATGTGAAAATTTAAACATTTTTAGTAAAAAGCCCCCATTTTAATAAGATTCCTGGAACAAACCTGTTTTAAATTCCGGTCTGGATACAGTTTTTGCCAAAGAAATTTTGGATTTAAAAACTTTGGACAAATTTCTTATAAAAAAGTGACATCAAAATTGGAAAACTATTAAAAATGTGAATTTTCATTTTTTTTTTGTTCATTTTTTTGAACCAAAAAAAAAAAATTGATAACAACAACAACAAAGAAATAACCTTTAGCGTCTTCTCGCAATATTAAAATTAAATTTAATAAAATTGTATGTGAATACCATATTTTCAAATATATTTTCATCTAAGCTCGCTTAAATATTTATTTGCTTTGAATTTTCCTATTTTCTAACGTTGTGTGTATTTTGTATGCTTGTATCGACCTTTAGGATTTTGTTTACACTCTCCATAAATTTTACTTATATCAACAGAAAGGTTCATATTGGGGTATGTACCCATGTGAGTTTTATATTTTGTTGAAAAGAAAATTTAATTTAATTTTTTTTTTCTTTTTTTTTTTTTTTTTTAATTTAAAAATATATTGAGTTGCGTTATTTTCCATTTTTCCCCACAATATAAAGAAAAAAAAAATA
>JANSTT010000896.1:0-88366 GCA_026745375.1 Platyura marginata
CAGTAAAGAGTTTGCCATCAAAAACTCATTTTCGTCAAAACTGCAGATAGACAGTATTGAATATAAGCCCTCGATATGTTTAAAAAAAAATTTGACGAAACACTTACCATCAACATTGACTTCTTTCGCAATGTCGTCCCAAGCAGTCCTAATTGAATTTCGACATTTATATTGTTTACACTTCGTATCCCACAAACATGGTCTCTTTTTTACTTCAACTATTAATTTTTCAATATTAATCATAATATTTAAGAACCAATTTTAATAAAATACAAAACAAAATGATATAAATTTGTCTGCAGCCGTTTCTGCGTGTTATTCAAATAAATTCGTTTGCCATTCGTACACTCGTTGACAAGCATGCATCCTGAACGCTCTTCAAGCTTGTAACATTCTCTCAAAACTCTCATTCCATTTATTTAATATGTAAGTATATTGTATTATTATTCATATTATTACAAGCTCCAAATAGACGTACACTCTTTCACGCGCAGTCTATAGTTCTGGGTTTACAGTTCACAGTATACAATATGTAGATAATATATAAATTTCATACAATCATGAGAGTTTTAATAAATATTCATATTTTTTATATTACGAGTACATTTTGAGCTGAGTAAACAAATTCCGATTAACTGATTGACAGAAAAAATATTTCCATTACACAAATATAATAAAATGTTGTGGATAATCGTAGGTAAATAGAAAGCAAAATCAAAAAACATTGTTGTTGTTTAAATTTCAATGCATCAACAACAACATACAGTGTTAAGAATATGCCAGCTAGTCGCGTAGCGATTTTAATTTGTTTGTTTACAATTAGTAAAATATAAAACAAATGTGCGCATTAAAAATACATATGCATATACATCCATACATATACATAAGTAATAAGTATATCTTCTACTAAACGTAAACAAATATTTAAGTAACAAAGGAAACGTCACTTTTAAATGTATAATGAGAGAGTGGCGATATTAAAGTAGGTATGCAAAAATAAACTTCATTTACAATATTAAACAGCCACGAGTTTCCAAATTAATTCAATGAAATGAAAAATTATACGTAGTAAGTATTGTACAAGTAAATATTGAATAGTTAATTAAACCAATTATAAAGTACTAACTACAGGTACCTAAGTACGTCTCATAACTAAAAATCTTCAACAAATAAAATAGCAGCTAAGTATCTCTACATCTTATCTTGAGATTTCCGCAAATAAACTTAATTACTTCAATTCTATCAACGAAGATCTGGCCAAACTTAGAAGGTTGATCCATTTGGAGCATTGAATCACTCTACCTACAGGCGTATTTAACTCTCAATCATTTTTCTACCTTCCTTACAATAAAATTCATTAGGGTAGAAAAATGTTTTAATAATAATTCCCGAACCGTAAATACTATACGAGTACAGGTATCCCGCCTATAACACGGTAGATAGGTTCCAACATATTCCGTGTTGTACAAAACCGTGTTGTATAAGACTAAAAACAAGTACAAAAGAGAAGGCTACATTCCAAAAATTGTATTGTACGGATGTGTGGCATGTGTCAATAATGTGCCATTAATCGAACTGCTAACAGCTGTTGGCCCTTATCAATTTCATGCAAGATAAACTCTGCTCGGCGTTGCCTGATTAAATATTTTTATTTTATTTCATAAATTTTGATTTGTATATTTATTGAAAAAAAAACACATTTAATTTATATATGTATATGTACACAGTAAATAAAGTACATATCGTCCTGTCTCTAGCAATACCGCCTATCTGACATTTTTTTTGAAATCCGTATTTGTACAGATATTATTATAGTTCTTATGGAAAAGTGTTTTATATTTCTTTCTTGAAAATTTTTAAAAATGTTAGATAGGCGGTATTGCTAGAGACAGGACGATATGTAACACATTATGTGCCCGTTTTTTGAATGGGTTAAAAAGGTGTTATCTAGTATTACGCATAATACGGAGAATGTCCACAATTACCATATAGTGTTAAAGGGAAACCGTGTTGTAGGATACCGTATTATAGGAGGCTACCTGTATTAACGCAACGACCACTTATCAATTGAATTTTTCTAAGTTTTGAATTTTGATGAAAATATCTTGAAACAAGTTCGAAAAAACCTTTTTTTACATTAAATCAATTTTTCTTTATGTTAAATGAAGTTAAAGTAATAAAATATTTATATGAATTATCATTTATCTTATTTGTATTGGAGTATTTACAATTATTAATTTGTATTTAACAATTAAAGATTGACAATAACTTTTATCGAACGCTCACCATAAGATTTTGCAATCCTTTCTTTATCTTGGTGTTTATTTTAATTTCGGCAAATATTTTCACAAAAAAAACCATTTACCTACATACAAATGTTGTGGACAAAAATAAAATCAATTTGAATAAACAAACGAAACGAACGCAGTTTGTTATTCAAAGAAAACATAAGAAAATTCTTTCAAAAATAATTTATAGTTACGGGTTAATTATATACAATTGTACATCAATTAGCACAATGTAGAAACCGTACAGTATATTTAGCTATGGAATTATCCACCTAAGAAAATAACTGATAAATGTATTGTGGTTGTAGAGCAGAAAAACAAATTTCCAATATTTAAGATGACATTTATCTTAGCGAATGGCGATAATATAGTATATAAAAGTCTAATACATTGTCATTAAAAATAAGAGTCAGTTGATTGAATGAATTGGGGGGCTCAGAACAAAAAGCTCCATGGTTTTAAATTACTTGGGGTATTATTATTTTTATTTTTTACCTAATTATATTGCTACAGTAATCTGAAGAATCCAATAATAAAAATTCGTTTATACCACATTTCATAGTAATACAAACTATATTTACTATGACTTACTATTTTTTAATATAAACTATGGTAAATGTACCAGAACAGATTACAATAGTATTTTTACTATGAGTTACTGCCAAAATAGTAAAATTTGAATTTTCACCATAATTCAGTTACTATGCTTACCACAAATCACGGTAATTTTATGCTCTGTGGTAATTTCATATAGTAATTTATAGTTATCAGAAAGAATAAACCATTAAATGTAGTAAAGTTACTAAAACGGACAGTATTATGTAAATGTAAATGATTAAGACAATTTTAGCTGAATAGTCATAAAAGTATTAAAATTAATGGACGTTCTTGATAAAAAAAAATGCTGTAATTGTAATGCATCCTTATTTCTATTTGTACTAAAACAACACTATTATGGACAAAGGTATCAGAAAATCGAAAACAAATTGTTGAAGTTTATCATTTTAAAAATTGTTGGTCCATTCGATAATTGTGTTTTCAGTTTCAAAAAAATGTGACAAACCTAAAAGGTGGGGGAAAAAATACTATGAACTTTTAAATAAAACAATAATCGTTTATTTGTTAGAGAACTGTTTATATTTTCCATATTATATCACTAAATACAGTTCAATATATTTTTTTTTTGTGATAATTTTACATAGTTTTTTAATTTTTTTTTGTATTTTTTATAATTTTTTTTGTTTTTTGTTTTGTTTTGGTTATGCATTAAAACATGCACATAAATTCTAACCAAATCTGAACTTTTATCTATTAAGATTATAGTAATTGTAATTACAAAAAGAAAAAAAAATAATATTTTTTGACTTTACCCTTTTTTTTAGATTGGAAAACATGTATAAAAACAAAAACAAAACACTCACACACTCATTAATATTATTTATAGAAACTGATACTCGTTTTGTATTTATTTTTTTTTCTTTCTTTTTAAATTTAGTATTTGTAAGGAGGTACACCAGTATCATGTATGTTATATCAAATAAGTAATTTATTAAATTTTTTTTATTTGTTACTATCAAAAGAGGTTTCTATAAATGTCTATTTATTTTGTTGTTGTTTTGAAACGTTGGTATATATCTATTGTAGATACCTATTATAAATGTTGCATTGTAAACACTGCATCATCTACTTTCATTCCTATTATTTATTATTCATATATATATATATATATAAACTGGGTTGTGTGTGTGTGTGTGCGTATGATGATGACGTAAACTACTATTTATATACAATACACCGATTGACATATAAGAGAGTATATAAGTAATACAAGTAGGTAAGTAAACATCAAAACAATAACAATACAGTAGTTGCAGTGTTGCCAGATTTTGTTTTGTTTTTTGTTTTTTTTTTTTTTCGTTGCAAGGCTTCTGGGAATTTGTTCTGATTTTTATTTATTTTATGCATCTTCACTAAATATTATATCGTTCATTTCAAAAACCATGGACGTTTGTTGGTTGGTTTTGTTATTTTCAATATTAAACAAATAATTTGCTAAAAACAAAAAAAAACGTAAACAAAACGAAACTTAGGAATTTACCGAGATCAAAGTATTTACACGCAAATAAATTATGTCTACAGATTGTAGGTACAATGTTTTTGTATATTTTCTTTTATTTCTCGGTAAATTGTATCAAATAAAAATAAACAATTTGTTAAGATGATAAGAAAGCGGCTTGTTTTTGTTTACAATTTTGTAATGTCATGGAAGTTTGATAGATTTTTAATATTTCCTATGGGGAAATTACCTCTAATATCTGGAGTAAAAACGATTTGCTAATCGTAATAGTAAAAAGAAAAAAAAACTCAAAGAAACCGAAAAAATTGAATCTTTGTGTTGTTTATACAGATATGTTTTGACCTTCTAAACACAAATTTCGAGAAAATCATCAAAAAAAATTTTTGTAAGAAAAGTTCATAGAAGAAATAAAAATGCACCAACGGCACACATCTTATGAATTTGTTAGTTTCGAATTGTTTTCCAGTATTTGTGTAATTAGAGACCAATAAAATCATGGCGAAAAAATGTTTCATTTTGTTTTTTTTATAGTGTCTGTGCAAATTCGTCCAAATAGTCAAGGTAAACGGCGTTTAAAATCTGCGAACGGAAATCATTTTTGGTAAGTCTAAATTACAAAAAAAAATACTAAAATTGTATTAAACAACATTTGACACGTTCACAGTTATCAAATCTATTTCCGAAGTAAAACAGTTTCTTCATCTTATATAAAGATATAGAGCCAAAATTAACAATTAGATTTTTGAGCACTACTCAAATTTTTTTTAAAAAAAACAAGCAATTCCTGTATCAAAACTTTTCAAATCGTCTAATATCAGTTCAATTGAAGAAAACAAAAAAAGTTCAAGTAAAAAAAAAAAACATTACAAAATTATTTAATAACAAACTACCTACTTACACTAAATTCATATAAATTTTTTAATTAAATATAAATAAAAACAGGGTGTTCATAACATATTTTTTGTTTTTCTTGTTTTTGTTTTTTTTTTTTTTTTTGAATAATTAAATAGTATATCTCGTTTTTATTTTATTTCTTGTTTTAATCTTTATAAAGAACTACCCTGTTTATTTATTATTATTATTTTTTTTTTCTTTTTGTTTATTTATTGATAATATGTATTCATATAAGGTACAAAGGAACATTTTTATTGTTTGTAATCGTTTTAAATCTTTTTTTTTATTATTATTAATTTTAATTTGTTATGAAATGCTAAGTAATCGTTAAATTAAATTAAATAAAAAAAAAAAAAAATAGTAGTAATGTTGAGTTTATACCATAGTAATATTAATATATATATGTATAGATGGATAACTGAAGCTATTATTGGATTGGAATTATCCAAAATTGATATTTAAAAAAATGAAGCAAATTTATATATGCATGTATTGTATGTATGTATGTATGTATGCATAAACAAAAAATAATCATCTTATAACTTATAATAAAATTCTATATGATACGATCACTACACACAGACTACGATTTTTTTTTTTTTAATTTGTTATTTTCTTTTTATATATAAATATTCGTACATACAGATTATTTAGATTTTTAGATGGAAAAAAAAGAAAACTTAAAAAGAAAAACATATATAAGGTAGGTAATTTTTTTTTTTTTTATAAGCGTACAAATTTGTTTTGTCTAATTATTGTTTAAATTTAACAAATAAATATTTACAGTAGTAATTTAGTATGACATTGAAAATCGTTAGAGCCAATCACTTATATAGAGTTATTAATGTGCATACATTTATGTATTTATTATATTTAATGTTTAATTAATTTTAAATTAATAGGTATTTATGTATTTAATGAAAAATGATACAGTCTGCTGAAGAAGTTTTTTTTTAAAATCTATTTATTTTTTTTTCTTGTTGTTTTATTTATTATTGTTTAATTAGATAAGAAACCTAGCTAATACATTTATATATAGTCGTCAGCAGTGTTTTTATTTATTTAATTTTTTTGTTTTTTTTATTCACATCAACTACTAAATTCCACACAACACGCAAATGACTACTTTGTATATATAAATAAACAAATTCACAAACTTATGAACAGGAAAAAACTACTTTTAAGTATTTTTAATAGTATTTTTATTTTATTATTTTTTTTAATTTGCTGTTGACGTTTCTGTTAATAATATTGATAAATAGTTACGATGGATTCAAAATTTTTTTTAAAAAAATACTCCTTTATGTTTTTTAACGAACATTTTTTACGAACAAGTTAGCTTTTTATTCCCAAAAATTTCAAGTTTAATTTATCAAACATACTACACCTCTATAAATATCCATGGTAATCGGATGCTTTCTTAATTACCAGGTATAATAAGTATGAATGTATGATTAATTTCTTATCAAAAAGTTAAAATCAAGATCGAAGATCGGAAATTGTAATGTCACGAAACATTTCAAAATTACTTTTAAAGATAAGATTAATGTAGAAGTGTGTAGGAATTATAGTTACTAGGGCATTATGAGAATTCAAATTATGCATCAATAAATAGATAAGTAAAAGGTGATTATTTGTAATTGAAAATTATCTGAACATTTGACGCCACAAGAAATGTCAAATTTATGTATTTAGTATTAAAATCAAATTACGTAAATTTTAATTTGTCAACAAATGCATGTTTTCTTTAAAAAATACCTAATTTCCGAGATAGTGCGAGTAATCTTTAAAGTTAAGGTTTTTTTTTTAGTGACACATGGGCATTTTTTAAAAATGCATAAAAACAACCGGATAAACCGGCATCATTGATTAAACAAAAACAAACCAAAAAAAAAAAATCTTGGAATTGATAACAAGGAATTGTGAAATATTTTGATGAACCTGTTATCATTAAAAATATTGTTGTTTGAGTTCTTTTTTGTATAAAACTAAGTACGTCACATTCGTCACATGAAATATTTGTTTTTTTTTTTTTTAATATTATCAATTCAATGTAGTTTCTTCTTATGAGAATATTGTAGGTACAAAATGTACAATTACAAAATAAGTGAAAACGAGGTATTGGGTGTCCTTTACTATCCCTTAATATTTTAACAATACAATTTCTCATTTTTTTTCTGGATTCATGGTCTATCTTTATATACATACCAAGAAACCATGTTTAATAGAGGGAAATATAAGTGGGTACCTACCCTAATATAGGTATATAGTAAGATGGGTTACTTTAACGAAAGTTATGAAGGATTTGTGCTCCATTATTTTTCTATTTTTTTTTGAAACATTAGAATTACATCTAAGGAGATTTTTTATGTTAAAAAACAAACAAACCAGAACATATTTTACAATTTTTTTCACGGTCTTCGGTCTTTCAGGATCTTCGGAGTTCCTTTTTTGTTTGTGGGTATGTTAAATATTATTTATCTAGCATTTATACTGTGGCTATTAAACCCGATATTATGCACCCTTGCAATGCGAGTAGTACTCATTTTTAATGTAAAATAAGTTGTAGTTTGAAGCTCAGCTGAAGTATTTAATTGAAACAAAAATATTCTCGACAAACAATCTCTATCTTTCTTTACTATAAGTTTTACTATAACTAAATTATAGTTTTGAAGGCTTTTAAAAACAAAATCTGAGCTTCCTTTCGATCGTATTTATTTTTGTAAGTTCAATTTTGTCATTAGTGAATATATCGAAATGTCAATTAAATTATTAACTTTGTCAATGACTTTGTTTAAATTGTTCCTTATTTGTAGTGGACTCATTCATTAAAGCTAACTTTATTTCGTATTTTTAAAGAAAACAAATAAAATACTTACCAATTCAATTTAAAAAAAAAACTCTTAACGCCAGTCTTGCTAAAAACATCACAAACATTTTTTTTTGCATCGAATTTTATGAGATGGAGTTTAAGGTATTTCTGTTTTTTTTTTTTTTTTATAATTGAAATGAACAACAAATACTCGTTCTTTAAGGATTTTTTCAAAAATATTGTAACTAATGGCGATTTATAAGTTGATAGTTTAATAAGCTCAAAATGCCGAAAAAGAATGTGAAGCTTTATTGATTTTATTTTTAAAAACAGAGCCCCTAAACTGCAATTTTTCAAATTAAACAAAAAAAAAGCAAAAAGATACAAAAAAAAACATACACAAAAATTGTTTCAAGCAATTTTCTCACATAAAAAAATGCACAAATTTGAATTGTTCATAAGAATTTATATTTTTGAAAAAGATTTGATTCCATCGTTTTGTTTAAAGAAAAAAAAATTAATAAAATTTCATTGATGATTTTCTTCACATTATCATCCCCTATTATTTTCATTCATCTCTTCTACATTTATATATTTACTATATATATCGTTAAAATTACAAAAAAAACTACCACTTAACTATTTTATTATAGTGTTTGAAGTTTTTTTTTACAGCAAAAGACTTTCAAAACCATTTCATTTTTCTTCAATATTTTTCACTATTTCACTAAGATTTTTTTTATCATTTCTAATTCATCTTATTTTTTCCAATTATTTTTTTATCTTTTACATTTTCATTTTAGCACCAAACTTAATATGTTATCCAATTTTGACTTCCATATCGTATTATTCTAAAAAAAAGCGTATCATGTTTGATTAATCCATTAAAAAAAAAAAAAGATGTCCAATGGCGTGCATAATTGTGAAATTTAAATCCAAAACTGCACATACATTCAACACAGATCCACACACACACACACACGCATTTACCCAACAAAGAAGGTTGTTAGATATGCAATGTCGATGTGTGTGGCGTTGTTGTTGTTTTTGTTTTTTGTTGTTGTTTGTAAATAACATGGCAAAGAGCAACGAAGAGAAGCGCAGAAGTTACAACTCCGGCAATATATAAACAAAACAGAATAAAAAAAAAACCTTCTACAAGTTTCCACGTATATCGATCCGATTTATCTCCCGCAACCAGTCAATGTAGCAGGGCCGGCCATTTTATTTGTTTATTGCTTTGCTTTTGCTGGTTCGCTTCTGATGTTTGTGCCAGACAATGCTCAGCCATCTTTTGAAATTATTATTTATTTGTTTTTGTTTTGTTTTTTTTTTTTTGTTTTTGTTTATAATTTTTTGTTTTCTTTTTTTATTTAAATAAAAGCTAGAAAATTTTGTATTGGTGTTATTCAAAAACACTGAGATCAATTTTTTTCTTTTAATAATGTTGAAAATGACGTCAACAGCAATTACTATGTATGTTGTGCTGTGGGCTTTCCATTTTCGTTTGTAGTTTTACTCCATGTTTGAAACACATTTTCATCATAATATATCTCCTTTCACGCACACGTCACTCAATTTTTAATTCATTTTTTTTTTGTACAAGTTCCTCGGTTCTACCACCTTTCTCCACCTCTCTTTTTCTTGTTTCGTTTCTTCATGTCCACTGAGTCCACACAATACATAAATATTTAATAAAAAGACAAATAAACTCTACTTATAGTTCTAGCTGACACATTCGAATAATTGGTGACCTGGACGATTCCTCATCACTTTCATAGAAGTATCGTTGCTTCGGTGAAATATTTAACTGTAAACGTCGAACTGCCTCCTTCACTAAATTATTACTTTTCAGTAATGTCTGCAGCAGCTCATATGGATCGTCTATTGTGTCCTCTTTTTTGCTATTTTGTTTTTCGCAGGCAGATTCGCTCCATGAACGGCACGGCATATGATATGGTGATGGCCTAGAACTTCTGCTCGAATGTGAGGGCCGCGCTTTAAGCCTTAAATTCTCCTTAATTTCGTGCACTAATTCCTCAACGGCTAGTACATCACTTGCCTGTTTGCTGGGCATTTTTTCACTTTCGTTGCTTTGCGGATCAATTACAAGACCGTTTCTGTATCCCAAATAGACAGAAGAAAACTGTGCGCGTGTTTTCTTTCTATTCCAATTATTTTGTTGACCCGTTTTAGAAACGTCGTCAGCCACACAAGAGATTTTAGCGTTTACAATCTTTTATTGATAAAAAATTGTTATTTATTCGATTCACTGAACAACAGCAGCAGCAGCAGCAGCAGAGTGCCTTTTTCTTTTCACACACCAATAAAGTGACGGACGAGTACGATGGATTAGTGTTGAATTTTGTTTACAAATGTTCTGCTGTTTTTCCAACTCATGAACGGGATTTTACTACAAATTCACGCATACAATCTTGCCAGAGGAGCTTCGTATCGTATATAAATTTTATTTTACTAACTCTCGCACACACACACACACAAGAACTTGGCTGTCGGTCTTTGATCCGGAAATCAATTTTTTGTTTTTATTATTTTTGCATAATCACACTAAAAAACTAAATTCACAGTTAGAAATATCACTTATTGTGGATGGTGTCCGGAAAATCTTGTTGAAAACTCGGGTAGCGCTTACACGACGACAAACAATTCTATAAAACCAGCTATAAATGAATACTGGTAATTATTGAGATTTTTTTTTTATTCCTTCTTTTTTGGCAGCAGAGCAAAATGCCACAACTTTCAAATTCAATGATTACTAGACGACTGAAAAAGAATGAATCGTGCTTATTCATAATAACCGTAGCCTACCCGGCCAGTGTTGCCATATGTGTGGGAATGTTATCGACCTGCTGATGTGGAGGGACGTTACGCTTATGTTTGGGAAATTTTCTGATGAAATATGTTGCAATATTTTGTATACATTAAATATTATGAATGTTTTACTTCAACAGAATTTTCAAAACAAATAATAAAAACATGTTTGGAAACGTAATTAGGTTTTTAAAAGAGGTGTGTAGCAAAAATAAAAAACTTTTAAATTAAATAGGTTGATGACCTCATGATTGTTTTATATTTTTGATGACAATAGACAATTTTTTATAGAATAGATTTAAATGTAAATAATACGTAAATACAATAATTATGCAGTGTGAATTTATGATGATCATTATCACTATTATAAGGGTGTAAAAAACAGGATGTAAATATTAGGAATAAATTTACATTGATTTTAATTATCACAACCGACAATTGAAATTCCAAGAAAATATACCAAATTGAAAACAAAAAATTCTCAAAGATTACATTAATCAAAATGTGAAAAGAATTTCCCATACATCGGTAAACACTAAACGACTTGGGAAATATGTATGGATATAAATATTTACATTATTTTGGATGGGCGTGTGTGTGTGTGTGTGTATGTTTGGTTGCGAGAGCATTCCGTTTTGTTTATATTTTGTATTTTTATCGCATTCTGTAGCGTAGAAAACGTATTATACAATCATACTCATACATCGTCTGCGAGTGCGCCATAACAAAAATCAAGTAAACAAACCCGTGAATGGCCGCCGCAAACGAAACAATAAGACGCTCTCTATAAACTCAAACTCAAATTCGAGGAAAAGGGAAAAAGGAAAGGCAAACGAGAAGCTAAAATAAAAAGAAAAAGCAAAATCGATATTTGAATATTTTGTAAAGAAGAAGCGTCTGGGTGGCTATATTTAATAATATTTATTGTTAGATATCGAATGTACCAATATTAGACAGGGAAACTATTCATTTTCGGTTGGTTAGAGAGAGAGAAAAGTCTCAATACTGCAATGTAGCAGTGTTGTTGGATGGGCAGGAGGTTTTTGGTATTTGGATGAGGATGGTAATGCTGCACAGAGAGGAGTTACCTACATACGAAAATATATGTTGGTACTTTCAAGGTTAAAAAGGAATTTGAACTTTTTTTTAGGGATACTAGACGAGAAAAACAAGGAGTTTTGTGTGTGTATGCGCATGAATATGGTTGTTGTTTTGATTGGGATCTAATTTTTGTTTTTCATTTATTTTAAATTGATCGCCCATCTTATATAAAATGCGTACGGTACGTATGTATGTTCAAATAGGTATGTAGGTGCATATATGGAAGTATATGTAAATGTAATATTTGTAAGGTCGATATTACATGGCGTCTAAGAGCCAGACTATTTATTCCCCCATTGTTATCTTCCCAAACCATAAGTTTTCTTCTTGAAAGCCTTCCCATTGATGTCTATCTACCTGTTTGTTCAAATACATATAAGTAAAAGTAAAAGAAAACAAATCATGTGAATGGGCAATAGTAGTCGGTAGATATTATAAATGAAAAATTTCGATTACGACTTCATAAAATGCGCAATTTTCGTTATCAGTGTCTACATGTGCCAAAACAGCGTAAACAAAAACATAATGAAATAATTAAAAACGTATCGATTTGATACGTCAGACTAGATAAGAACGAAAGTACAGAAAGATTTTTCCAGAAATCTTATTATTTATTGTAAACTAAAATATGAGAGAGAACTTGCAGGCAAATTCGTGCAAATAACAACGTACCGTTTGATCAATGTTTGTAGAAACTCCCTCTCACGCAACGTTCCCATCCCAGCCCATAGTAATAGTCAATATTTAAGCAAAATGCTACTATCTTCTAAGGCATAAATTTTTCACCTTAAATTGGTTCGATATTCATATGTTCGATAAGATTATGAAAAATTGATTTGGAATTAATTATAAATATTAAAAAAATATATAAAATGGCTACACAGAACACATTTCCAAAGTCTCGTTGAAGTGATGGAATGTGTCATGGGTGCCAATTAAAAACAGGCAACACCATCCTTGTAGGGAAGCAAAATCATTTTGAAGGATGCCTCCAACTCAGTGACGTAGCGTTTTATATTTGACCAATACAAAATACCTCTTTGGATGCCCTAATTGTTAAAATGATTTTTATTTTTATAATTGTCAATTAGAATTATAACATGAGAACTGAGGAAGCTGGACAAAAACCTTGTATAGGGTAAATTTGACTATGACACAACAATAGCTCAAAACTATGTATCCTACAGAAAAGGATAGTAAGAAAAAGTTTTCATGAGATTGAACGATTGTCTTTCTTTTGAACTCAAGATGATAAAGATCAGTGAATCATTGCATTTTACTGTCCGAAAATGTTCAAATTGCTAAAAACTTAAAAGTACAGCTAGTGGAATTTTTTTCCATAATATTAACCATTCTATACGCCCATATAAGTTTGAACTATACTAAATAGATCACTCTGTATTGTCGTTCTCTTTAATAATATCCAGTTTTTATAGTTGTATATTAATGACTTATATACAATACCGGCTAACTCATTTTGTTTTAAAAATTTCGTTTTTTTTGCAATATTTGTCCATCCGCTAACTCAATAAGCTATAGGCTATACGAAACAACTTTAGTTTTTACTGTCCCTTGAAAAGAAAATTAAATGAGTTAGCGGGTATTGTATATAAGCCATCGATATTTTGATGATGTTTTTTACTCGATATTTGGTTAGAAAACCGAAAAAAATGTATATAAGGCAAAAATGATTGTAAATAAAATTTTACTTAAATTTAATCAAAATATTTTAACAATTAAGGAAGTTGTGCACGAACATGGTTTTTAAAAATGGATTCCATCCATCCATCTAGTCCAGGGGTGGGAAACCATGAAGCTAATGAAAGCCCCATGCCGATTTTTCATACATTATAAAGAGCCACACTATATAACATGTGCCAATAAAGTAAGGCACAAAATTAAAAATGTCGTAAATTTAAAACATCGGTTAACTATTAAATAATTTTATTTTTTTTTCTAGGAGCCCATTATCTTCAATTTAATGAATTTTTGTTCAGACATCTGCCATCATCTTCTGGACCAAAAGTTGACATTTTTTTAACAGTGTATTCTTTTTAAAAGCTTGTTTCTGTTTTGTGCCTCCCAACCTTCTACGTACCTTTTGACGCAATAGGGCCCAATAATCAGTTGGCCTTACATTGGGGATGTTAGTTGGATTACATCTTTATCAAAAAGACTTTTTGGTACAAATGGAGTATTTTTTTGTTCAAGCCATTCCACATTTACTTTTGCATTATGATCTTATCCATTGTCAGGCCAAAACTTTTATTTTAACCTATTTTTTCATATTTTAGCAATATCTTTGGAAAACTTAAATTTTCGAGCATTTGCCTACCGTTGATCTAGTTCAACACTTTTGGGCAACAAAAAGGTTTTTACATGAAAATGGTTGGCAGTTTTGCTTTACGTCCCATTTGCCTATAAAAACCGGTTTGTTGGGCAAAAGCATTTGACTGTAAGTAATTCAAGTGTAGTCCAATTCTAGTTAATACCATACCAAACTTTTAAAATACGTAATTAATAGTTGATAATCCCTCTACATCTACAGAATTACGATCACAAAAAAAAAAGTTTACATAAATTTCAAAACTAATGATATTAAAAATTAAACGATAGAGAATACCTACATTGAAATACCTCTACTATTAACCTATCATCAATTTTATATTGATAGTGCAGTGCCCACTTAATTCTTGGAATTTTATAATAAAGTTAGTGATGTGAAGTGTATAGGTAGGTACGTTAAGGTACATTTTATCGTAGGTATTATTAGTCATTCACAATTCCATTAATGAAATGCGTAATTATTCTTATAAAATTTTATTGAAATATGTACACATACAGAGAGAGAGGCGAGGAGCACCAACCGGTTTCAATTTGTAAATAAAAACAAGACTCTCGACTATTATTGTTTTATTAGACAGCATTTTTGTATTTGTATTTGTATTTCATGTAAATATTTTGTGCTTATGGCAAATGAAAATAAAAACAATACAAATTATTATTAATCGTAGTTCTCTGTCATTCTGTCTACATTGTAATATTATCTATATTTTTTTTCCATTGGTGATGCGGAAAATCTATTTTCGGATATTAGCACATAGTTAATATGAATGACGAATGAGTTTGACTTATATGAAAAACTTTCCAATACTTTCTGAGACATGTAGCAGAAATAGAAAATTGCTAAAATACCTTATAGCAGAATAAAAAAAAAATATATAAAATAACGAACGTACATTGACCGCTTTAAGTTTAAAAACTGCGCAAAACAAATTTTGGTTTTTTTGGCAACAAATAAAAAATTTGTCAAATGAAAAAAACCCCAAATTGATTGTGTCTAATCATTTACGTGTTTAAATGACGCAAAATAAAGAGAAGGTGTAATACTTTGTTGATTATTTTTTGTTGTGGTTATTGCAATCATTAAGATTTCTTGAAATTTAATGAATATTTTCAGAGTTTTAAACTTTGGTATTTCTTACTCATATAAAAAAAAATACGAACAAATGTATAGTTCCAAGTCCATCTATAATTCTTTGAAAACAGAACACTTGAACATTGTACACATTATAAGATTTTGCGAGAGGCTAGTCCTTACAGTGCCATAGCATCAGTGAACTTTTTAACTGTATTTCTATTATATTTATCTCAATTCATATGACGTTTCCTTTTTTGTGTGGAAAATGTAACACTTGACGTGTTCTTTTCACGGAAACCTTACAAATGTTGTCAGTTTATCGTAATTTTTTTAAAAATTGCCATTTTTGCGATACCGCCATTTTTAAGTGCAATCCAACCATACGGCCTCAGATTTAAATCAACATATTAGAGAAAAACACTATATGTTTCATCCTCCAGTCGGTCTGGAACCCGGGATGTACAAATGTTAAAATCCGGCGATCCCATGAGAGAGACCAAAAGAATTCTAAATGACCCTCCAAAATGGAGAGAATAAATAATTCCACTCGGCATTGGTAAATGGAGCAAATGTTTTCAAATAAAAATAACATTTAGATTGATAATTTTTCTAAGAAAGATAACCATTCCGGTAATTTAAAAATTCCATAACATCTATCAGTATTAGTATTAATATTAGTAATGTGTGTATTATCATTTATCAACAAAAATGTTGGGCGCCTAAAAAAAATAAAAATATCTGGAGCGCGTGTTTTCAAGTATCTTTATAATATAACCTCTACCTCTACAGTGTCTACACAATAAAGGCAGGTATGTTGAAAGTATTATTTACTTATTCTGGTATCACGTTATAAGATTAGCTTTTTGAGAAATATTTGTTTACATAAACACGAAACGCTAAATATCATAATTTACCATTCAATAAAAAATACAATTGTTTGTAATATTTTTGGAAGAAGGATTTAAATATAATTTACACTTTAGGCGAGATTGTTCAAAAAAAAAAATAGTTTTTTGTTTACGACAACAACACCAAGCACATTAAAGTTATGTAAATATGAAATAATTTACAATGCACACAATTTCATTACCACCATATTGCATGATGTATACACTTACAGTACAGGTAAACAAAAATAAATTATAGTATATTTAAAATAATAATAAATAAAAATAAATAGAAATATTTTTGGGTAACATTCCAGTAATCAGGCATTCAAAATAAGTTTTGTGGAGTTCAAAAAAAAAAAAACTCTTCAAGAATTAGTTCTTTAAAAAAAAAAAAAAATATATTTTGAAATTCTTATAACGTATTTCTATAGCTCTTTTTAGAACACCAAGCATTCTATTTAAGAATATTCATAAAAAATTCAAAAAGCAAAAATGGACTTTTTAAGCGTCCAAATGGTAATATAGTTGTGGTCTTCCGCTTGTCACGTTTCTTAATATTCGTCGTATTGCCTTAGTTAATTATTGACTCACGAATTTGTGGACATTTCAAATTATTTCCAGTGATTTTCCATATGGAACGTACATATATATGTATATTAAAATGGCTACAAATTTGCTCGATGCTAAGCTCCAATCAACTGACTTTAAAAAAAAAAATCTTTTTGTTTGTTTTTAAACCCATTTTCTAATTTTTGATTTTATCTAAGGGAACAGAAAAATTTATTTTTCCTAAATTCTATAAATAAAAAATAAAATACTAAAAGACGCGGTAAGCCCAAACATAAATATGTCTCGTTGGATTCGCACAAATCTCAGCTTTAATTTGCAATGTTTTTTTAAAATCTAGTTTCTATTGAAATGTTCCATCCTAACGACAGCCGATCGGTCAAAATTTTTTTTCTAGTAGATATACGAAGCTGAAAAGAGAGAAAATTGGGAAAATTTGAATAACAATTTTTTTTTCTCGAATTCCATAAATTTGATCTTAGCCGGAATCTTGATCACAGACTAACGACTTAAAATTTCATAAGAAAGACGATGGGTGATAAAAATTTGAGTACCCTTTAATGCCTACGCTCATAATTAGGACATAATATAAAATAATAAAAAATTTAACGTTTCCTTTAGCTGACAGGAAGTTTTAAACCCAGTACCCAATATATGGTGGTTACATTATTGATTTTATTATATCTTTATGTTAAACATTAAACACGTACCGTACATATATGACATCTTTTATGTGGTTATATATAGTTAGTTGAAAATTCTTAAATTCTTTTTAAGTGAGCTTAAGTAACTATGGAAAAGCTTCTTTGAAGACTTAGAGAGCAAAGTTATTATCGAACACATTAATCTGGAATATATGGGTCGAGTGCCTCTCAATAATCAGCTGACTGTTACCAAATAAATATAACTTACAAGTTCAGAGGGCGTTAAGAAATTTTGAATTTTTATTACTTTCTGACACATCTAATAAATACGAAAAGAGAAATGAAAATGTCAATTAACTATGGAAAAAATCAAATAACAATGTGGCGCGACGACATTTTTGTTTGAACAATTAACAAACACAATTTTAATTAATTTTTCTGTGAACGATTTCATCATCATAATTATTGAACCAAAAGCTAAACGAAGCTAAAAAGTATACCAAACAAAAACAAAGTAATTTTTATGTTTTCGCAAGTTTAGAGTTTAAAAGCGAACAATTAAGTATGTAATTGCAAATACATAAATGAATAATTTAAAATCCAAACTGAATTAATATTTTAATTTAAGAAATTATTTCTTATAGGTAATTAGTATTTATGTACGCGATGCTGATGATGATCATGATCATAAAAATGGTGGAGTGTATAGCACGGTCAATGGCTGACACCGCATCGTACATTCTGCATATATTATATATGTATATACCGGAAATATGAAATTAAAGATGGCAGATAGTGAAAAATTCGAAAATCACGCAGTGTCAGTACTTTACTATATAATATGTATAAACAAAAGTTGTAATCACAACTTCACAAGTGCTTACAACTCGTATATTATTTTATAATATTATTTTAAATAGATATATGTAGATGTAGATAGACAGACGGTGGTGGTGGCGGCGACTGTCTCATGTCTCAAGTTTCACTTGTGCAAATGTTTTGGCTTCCTTTTGTTTAAGTATTTGTATTATTATTTTCAAGAAATATAACATCCATTTGGAATTCATGTGGTGAATAAGAGGATTGGAAGCGAATATACACATTACACTATGCTATGGTGTGGTATGAATGAATTACTAATAAATTATTGTTTATTTACAGTTTTTTTTTTTTTTTACGCTGAATAATAAAAATATTCATTTACATTCGCAGAATTTTATTTTAGTATAAACATACTATTTGTACACTAATCGATAAGCAGTAGTTTTGATTTTTTATTTCATTTACGATTTAGTTACAGCAAAACTAACCTCGATCAAAACAGAATCGCTAAATACAAATAGTTTTTAACATTCATAAATATTTACAAAACTTTTAAAACTACTGAACAAATACAACATAAACTCAATATTCAACATATTTATATAGGAGGTGCATCTGGAGATCTTCAGATATATCGGGAAAAACTCAAAGACTGTCTCTGATAGCCAAGAAGCTATACTGGCTAGTACGATCAAAGCTCGTATAGACTGCCTCATAGCAATAAAAACTGTAGCTCAGCAAAAGAAAACTACATTAGTTTGAATCTCTGGGCAAAGTCAGGTGGGAGGAAATTAATATGACAATGAACTGGCTAGTTCAAGTCGTTCTTTCGTACACCCCAGGCCATTTTGCGGAAAGTTAATTACCACAATAAAGATTAGAATTAACGAATAGCTTTTGCAAGAAGCTCAAGCAAATTAGGATAATATATTAAAGAATCCATACATTCAAGAAATTTCTTTCAAACTATTCTAAAATCAAATTTGAAAAAAAAACCATTGTGCCAAAATTGTTCATTAATATCGGCATCATCGAATTGTGGAGACTGGAGAGGGACTCATTCTAGAAAGACTAGAAAGCCCAGTCAGAATAGTACTTTTAAGGAATCTTTAGTCTAACTAACGTTCAGTTAGACACAGGTACAAGTTATGAAAAAGAACTGAATTCATAAAACTCCGTTTATAGCTTCAAATACATCTGCATTCAGTCTATATTCAAAACTTTATAATTTATGTAAAATCAACAAATCTTACTTTGTGCGCGGGGTTTTCGTTTGTAAACATTTTTTTTTTCTGATATAGATATTTTTTTTTAGAAAAGGTCAATAACTGCTCTCAATAATAAATACTATAGTTTAAAAATTAAAAAGTCAATTTATGTTTTCGAAAATAACTAAAAATAAATTATTTCTCCGTTTTTTTTTCCATATGATGTCTTAAAACGTTTATATAATTTTTCTCAATCACTCGTCAGGTCTTGACATCGAAACAAGAATTTCGCTTTTTGAATAATGGCCACAGAGAAACTGTAAAATATTTGTAACAAAACTAAAGAAATAAAAATAGATAAACAAATAAATAAAACAAACGTAAAAATAATATACAAAGAACAAAAAAGAAAGTAAAGTAGTCGCGCATTTTCTTAATATATCAAATTAAATGGATTCTTACACGAGAATGTACGACATTTCTGTTATGTATTGTATATTCTACCCATTTATATTACTTATACAAAGTTTTTTTTCTCTTACAGAAATATTTTTCAGGTCATTTTACTGTAGGTATACATATTTCAATATTCGAAATTGAAAGAAAATTTAAATTTACTCAAGAAAAAAATACAATAAAGAACATCTGCTCGTCTTGTTTGTTCGTGTTTCCGCTTTTTTGTTTTTTTTTTTATTTTTTTTTTTTTGTTATGTTATGCTTTTATCTGAGGTCACAAAAATTGATAGTTATACAGATTATTTTTTGCAGTTTAGAGTTATGACGAGTATTGTTCTGTATGCAAGAGCCTGAAGTCCAAAAACAAAAAAAAAAATAAAAACGTTCTTGTAATTAACCTGCGTGGTACAAATTTTTGAACATATTTTTAAAAAGAAATAAGATCAGCAGGTGGTAAAATAATTGATATTGGTTTTCATTAAAAGTCAATTAATATTAAAAGTAATGATAAAGCTGCCCTTTGAAAATTAAGTTTCACAAATTATCATAAATAATTTCATTTTCAGCTGCAACAAATTTGTTATCATCAAAAATGTTAAACAATTCCTAAAGAAATATGAAACTTAGTGTATATTGGTGGCTTAAATTGGAATTATTTTAAATTATCGATCAATAATTCTTACCGTTTCCATTTAAGTAATTTGAGAACATTTCAAGTGATTTGTATCGAATTTAAAATTTTACAAATTATCATAAATAATTACATTTTCACCTGCAAAGTAAAAAGTGGAGAACACGTAAATTATCGACCAGTCTTTCCGTTAGTACATTTTGATTCGAAAATACTAAAAAAAAACTACAATCAATATAAAATGCCATTCGGACACAACACTGCACCAGGTCTCGGCCAAGTAATTTCTCATATATTTCCGGATTAAGATAAAAACAGAACTTTCAGTTGTTCATTGAGCTAAAAATGACTGTTATTATTAGTAATTATTAAACATAACCTTCAATATATGTAATATGTCGTAACCATCAATGTTTGTTTACAGTAAATTTACTATAAATATTGCAATAAAAATTAAAATTGTAGATAAATTTAGTTTTGATTTAAAAATAACCAAAAAACATACATTGCCTTTTATCAATATGTAAATATATAATATTTTCAAATAAACATCCATGTTATAAATGTTTGTTTACTTGTTATTCTATCGATTAATGAAGAAATGAATAACTAGGCTAAAGTATTTTTTCCAAGAAACAAATAAAATAATTCGGTTACGTAATAGAATATTGAATACAGAACCGACAAACATATTACTATATTTGTGTAATAAATACCGTACAGTGCACTTTAATTTAGAGGCGGGGCACCAGATTTCTATATTCGATTCTTTAGCGATCAATTGATTTTTATGAATGAAATTGTTTGTAATAATTTTTCTATTTATTTGACTTTCGAGAAATATTCCTAAACTACAAAGTTGTTTGTTCTGAATGTTTATATGTTAAATGTATGTATGTATGCACAGCACATATACCATCACAATCATATGTTTCAAATTTAATTATTTATTTGATAAGAAGTTGTCGGTTGTATAATAATAATAATATTTGTACATAGACAAAACACATAAATCGACATCGAAAAGATTAACCGCAGTTAAAATACTTAAAACAGAAGGGTAGAGTTCAGCTACGATAAAAGACATGTTTTCGACTTAATTCGACGAATGTGACTTAATTTTTATCAGTTGGCGACAAAAAATAAAATTTTGAAGAACTTACTAGACTTCATTTTTTTCCCAAGAGGCTTAGTAAAAATAGTCATAAATTACTACAGCAAAATTAATTTCCAATCGTTTTTAATTAATAGTTATTTTTATTATTTTTATGAAAATCATTAAAAACATTCATTCAAAACTGAGAGAGTGCTATCGCACTTAATTAAATCATATTCCTCATATTTAAGAGCGTTTTTTTAGTCAGATTAACAGGACATTGATTACAGTATTGAGTAGACTAGAAGCGAACGTTCTTAAAGTAATAAAAAACAATATGGACTACATGATTCATTTTCAACAACATTTCTATATGGTCCAGAACTCTTTTGATACATGTGCTGGCCAACGATTTTGTTGTTTTTTATTTTTTAGCAATAACTCGATTCAGTGACTAAATTGTTTTTCATATACAGGTAGGCCTCCTATAACGTAGTTTATCGCAACGCGGTCGAAATATTAGGCACCATTTTACGAATGTTCATCGCACGCGTGTAATTGAAACCAGTAAAGAATGAAAAATTGGCTACGCCGATTATAATATACCCGTATGAGTACTTGTTTATTATTTACAACTTTGTACTTGTCTATTTTGTCTGAACAATAAATATAATTGGGTAAATTGAATACAAATCATTAAAAACCCTAGAAATGACAAACTTGATTGCAGCACCATAACGGTATTTCGTGGAACTTTTTAGTCTATGAATGAAATCTTCATTTCTTCATTCTCTATCATTTTCGCCATATTCATTTTTTCCGTAATTTAAATACTTTTCGAGTAAATGATTAAAAACCCTAGAAATTCAATAAAATTGATTGCAGCGCCATAACGGTAGGTTGTACAACTTTTTGGTCTATGAAAGAAATCTTCATTTTTGTATTCTCTATAATTGTTGTCATATTCATTTTTTCTACATTTCGACTACCTTTTGAGTAAATGAATGGTTTATATCAAAATAAGGTGAACATTGTACGACAGCCTCCTCTATTTTTTGTCCGATTTGCTCCAATAGAGATCTTACTCTAGGACTACATAATAAATTGTCAAAATTTCAGCTTTATAGTTTCAGCCGTTCTTGATCACGGACAGACATGCATAATTCCATTTAGAATTTTACGAAAAAGACAATGGTGTTGAATTTTTTTTTCTACGATGAGTATTAAGGGACGTTACAAACTCCGTACCAAAGTTATAATACCTTTCGATTAACAACGGGTATAAAAATGACATTAGCAGCCATTTCCGACAATGCGGCATTTTGTAGGACCGTATCTAACCCGTTGTATAGGAGGCCTACCTGTACCTAAAATCTGTATTTACATATTTCATCAAAAATTTCATGACGACTTGCCAAAGTTAGTTTAAAAATCAAACAAAAGAGATATAAAACTATACTTTTAATTTGAATTTAAATTATTTTACTATCGCAACCAATAGTTTATCGCCATAATTATACTCTTCTAAAGCGAATGCTAATTTCGAATGATTGCCGAACATCCTCTAAAATAAGATGGGTTTTGTTCTTTAACTAAACAATTTATGTACCTACCAGAACAAATAGAAAAAAAAATTGTATTTAATTCTATAGAAAAAGTGCTGAATAGACTTTTATTATTATCGAAATTGTTCAATTAACCCCGTGACTCTCTACATCTACATATCTACATACATAACAAAAAAAGAAAAAAAAAAAAAAAACCATAATTAATATCTCCTGTTTAAAAATTCAAGCCTTTTAATCAATGTGTGAAAAATGAATTATTTGCGTCCAATCGACCGTCAAATAGTCGGTATATTTATGTATAATATTTTTGCCAAACCCTGCCATACGAATATTACTTAAATGTAGATGTACAATAAAGACGAAAATTTCATAATAACTAAATGAAATGCAAACAGAAATCAAACTCGTTGTTAGCACATGACATTAGGGTTTTTGAACCGCGCTGTTTTTTTTTTCTTTTTATTATTTTTTTTTTTGGTGAGTTCAGTTGCCGGAAACGTCCGCTAAAACTGTCAAGGTTAAGAGTACATTATTCTTTTCGTAATGTTTTCGTTTTTATATTCTGTATGTTAAGAATACGCGAATATTTTATAATGGTCACATTCAGTAAATTTGTTTAATTTCTTTTTAGCAAATAATAAAACATCAGCGTGTGGTGGATATTATACATTTAGCATCAGAATTACGTAATCCAAAGAATTGTAAATTAATATCACATTTTTAATTGTAAATAAGTAAGTAAGTAAGTAAATGCATGTATTATGTGGCTTGATAAACGCCTTAATTAATATTTTGGTTACATACAAAATTTACCATAAATGTTCAATTAAAAAAAAAACAAAAACTGCACAGGATGTACGTAAATACTATAGTATGTAGCAAAAATAATAATGAATGCACAAACTTAATAAAATAAAGTAAGTAAATTTCAATTTTATTTTGCTCAATTCATGTTTTCAAGAGGAAAAGCGAATGTGCAATCAGACACTGCAACACTATGTGAATTATAATTTTATGTACCTACTTGTTTTCGAAAAAGTACCTAACACGCAGAGAAGACTTATTTAAGTTAGACAGCAAGGTACACTATTCGACTGAACTGCAATTCAGTGAGGCATAAACGATAAAGGATTGCACTTTTCAAGAGAAAGTAAAAAGTTTGTTTCGTTGGACGCTGTAGAGTTAATTTTGGAAATTTTATTAGCAGATCGTTTTTAAAATTTTATATTTTTTTATTTTTAACAATATTTAAATTGAAAATGCTTTAAAAAAATATCCTTTAAAAATTAATAAAAAAATTATGGTTAAAGTCGAAATATTTTAAATAAAGAAATCCAACTTAAAAATGCAACCACAAATCAGTTATCGGTTAAAACAAAGATTTGATTTTAGGAGTAACTAAGAATTTTCATTGGCCAATAATTAGCATATCTGAATAAAGAAGGAAATTCGTGAACGATTTAAGGGATTTCTGTACAGTACTTTTATTTAGAAAATTTTATCAATTCAAAAATTGAGATTTTTTTTTTCTTTTTTAAAATCTCTCTTCTATACACGACTATCTTTTTTTTCTGTGCAACAAATTAATATTGCAAAAAATTAATTGCAGCGCCACAACGGTAGGCCGTAGAACTTTCAGATCTATCAGTGAAATCTTAGTTTTTTGTATTCTCTATAATTTTTGTTACGTTTATTTTTCTCTTATCCGAAACAATTTCGGTTAAATGTTTATTAAAACCCTAGAAATGATATAAAATTGATTGCAGTGCCATAACAGTAGGTGATGGAACTTTTCATTCTCTATACTTAATTGTTGTCATATTAATTTTGTCTACATTCCGTATATGTTTCGAGTAATTTATATAAAAATTAGGAGTACACCCTCCCCTATAACTTGTCCGATTTGCTCCAAAAACAATAAAGATCTTACTTTAGGAGTACATAATAAACTGTCAAAATTTCTGCTCTCTAGCTTTAGTCATTCGGCTGAAATCTTAATTAATCACGAAAGGACGGACAGACATTCAAATTACGACTTAAAATTTCACGAAAGACGATAATGCTCACAAAAATGGTTCTAAGGGGTGTCATAAATTCCATACCAAAGTTATAGTACCATCTTTGATTAACATCATACAGGTATAAAAAATATGTGGATGTGGTTGTAATAGTACATAAATACCTTAGGTAATATTGTAGATACTATAGTAAGGAAATAAATATGAAAAGAAGACCCTTCAGCTGTAGAAACTAGAAATTTTGCCCCATTTATTTTTTTAATAACTATCATTCAATAAATATTAGTCAAACCAGGTGGTTTAAAATCAATGGCATGAATCCAACGTTATAAAATTGAAATTATAAACAATAACAATTCTAACTAAAGGAATGTACATATTCGACATAACGTTGGATAAGAGAAAAAGGAACAACAACAAATATTTTTCTTTCGTTTTCAATAACATAAATTAAATATAAAAAAAAAATTATTGAATGAAAATTACCCGTTGTTTACCTACAACAATAATTAAATGTATTTTGTATGCCAAGGATAAAAGTTACAAAATTAATGAACAGTGCACGCAAATCGCTTGTAGTACGGCTTTGGCAGACAACTAGGCAGGCATTTATTGGTACACGGGGTTTTTTTTTTCTTTTTTTACTTTTTTATACGATCACTCACACACACATTTTTCTGTTATAGTTTAAAATTTTAAATCGTTTAAGATCGATATATGTTGGTATTGGTGTCCTACATTTAAACTCATGCTCTGTGTTCTTTATAAATAAAAGTCACATGATTAAAATAAATAAAATTTTCAGTTTGTATGTATGTATTTATTAATAACACAATAGTCATATTACGTCATCAAAACAGTAGTGTATTTGACATCACTATATATATAAAACTACTATACTAAAATAAATACAAATGAAAAATTATTATACTGAAAGTAATATTTTTGATAAAAATTCAACATTTTTTTCTGAATAATTTCTAAATTAATCAAATAAAAAAAAATTAAGTAAGCAAATAATACCTAAAAAAAAAAAATTTAGAGAAAATAGAAAAAGGCGCACTAACTGAAGAGTGTCAATTAAGTGTTTACTGATGATAATTTCAAATAATCTCAAATATATTCAAATTCAATTAAATTTAATAGAAAAAAATTACCAAAAATAAAATAAAAATGGTTAAACGTGATAAATGCTATCTAATGGGTAACCCAAAAATATGTAAATTATTTCAAATTATCACAAATATATTTATGGTACACTTTTCTGTGACGATTAATTTTAAAATAATCTTATTGCAGAGGCGTCTCCAAATAGTATTTTTTTTTTTGTGGAATTTTTTTTAGAAAATAAAAATAGGAATGCTGAATATTTGTTATTGTACTTCAAAAAACATTGTTTTTTTGCGTGATAAATTTAAAAAAAAAAACAATTTTAGAACAAAGTCACGTTGCGTTTTCCGAAGAAATTTGTGAATTTTGCGTTGCATCGATTTTCTGTGTGTGTGTGCGTTAAATTTCGATTTTATCGTGGGCTGGGGAATGCTGAAACGTCTAACTACTTGTTGGAATTAATTCTAGCAAGTAACTAGTCATTGCTTTAAGCTAGATTGACGTACATACTACAGTGTCTACTAGAGTGTCTAAAAAATCTCGAATCATATTTTGTTTCCATAAATCTACCAATGTTGGGATATATTTAGGAGACATTTAGGACATAACTTCTGAACCAATCTTTAGTTATTTTTAGTATTTTTTAGTCATTCACCATTTTATTCAAAAATCATTGTTATTGTTTTCTGTTGACCTATTCTGAATTGGGAAAATTGTTTCAAACGAAATCTCTAGGTTAGGGTCATTTTTTTATTGTACGCCATTTCCAAAGAAAAACATTTGAAAATCTAAAAACTAAAACGAAATTCTTCTTTATTAGACTTAAAATTAAAAATAACTACACGTCAAGTTCGAAACAAGTGGAAGCCTCCTTTTACAAACATTTAGAGACTTTATTAGCTTCTAAGTGCCTTGCCTTTAAAGTTAGACCAATTTTATGACCACACACAGTCTTTTGAACGAAAATGTATTGGATGAGTATTTTTTTGGTCTAAACAAAATACGACCACAGATCGAGATGAATGTCCATCTTATATATTTCCCCTTTTAGTCCCAATATTGGGATAAGAACATTAAATTGATTTCTTTACATATTTAACGCACATCTTCTTTAAGATTGCCTTATTTGTAACAATTTCTTATGAGTTTAATTCCAATTCCAATTTTTGATGCCGAATCGAATGTTTATCAAAATGAGGCACGATCTGATTAATTAAAAATGTAAATTCATTAAATAAAGGAGACTTTTTCTGTTTATCCTCATATATATATTTACTCCTCCTAACCCATTCCATAAAAATTGATTGGGTCGATAATTTGCAGACGCAGACTTGTTGTTTGTTTGCAAATATTAATTTTAATGGTTAATTTTGGTTGATTGTTTTTTATTTTTGTTTTTATTATTTGTTGTGATATTACGCAAATATATCTCTGTCTTTCTCTCTCTGCTCTGTATTTACATATGTATATGAATGTACTCTTAGTATATACCTAGAAGTTTAAATAACAAAAACACATTAAATGAATGTGGTCATTGACAATAATTGTGAGGCAATATCGCCTTCTACGCCCAAGCAATCAGTCTTTTTGTTTTTTTATATAGAAAAATAACAAAATCGAATGATAGATATGAGAGATTCAGTCAGATAACCTTAACTTTTAACTTTAAATTATGTACATTGTAACTATATCTACCTACATAGTTATAGTTATAGTACATACAAGGGCAACTGTATCCATGAGTATTTTATATGTATGGTATGTACGTATGTATGTATGGATGGTATGTAAGTACATAGGTAAATATGTATACAGAAAATGCTATCATCATGAATGTTGTAAATAATACTTAGTTGTTGTTTACGTTTTGTTTACATTTCAATTTTGACTTAATAGCTAAGTGCAATGACTCTTTGTTTGACTATAAATAAAATAACTTTAGCTAGCTAGAGAGTTTAGAGCTGTTGGCTGCATGGTCCGTTGCTTAATATAAACACGCACATTTTGTATACGTTGGCTTGATTAATGGGTGGGTATAATAATGTCACAAGATATTGTCATTTTTTGTTTATTTATTTTTTGGTTCATTTAACGTATACCTACCTACCTATAGTCTGCTTTAATTTAGTTTTAGAAAATATGTATGTATAACTAGATAAGTTTTTGGTAGAGAATATTTGAATGAATAAATAACAAAAACAGTTTGGATGATATTTAAATTTTGTCCATGAATGTTTAAAGGGAAAATTATATTGAGAAGGATAGTGAATCTCTCTTAAATTGAATTTCCACTCAATTCAATTTATTTTTTGACAGAAAATCCACCTAATACAATTATGGAAAATAAACTTTCTACAACGAAATTTGAATTTTTATAAAAAAAAATAAAATAAATCGCCTGTTAATAATAAATTTAAAATGTTTAAAAAAAAAACTGCATTATCGATGATATTCTCTATGCGACATTACTGCCATCTTTGCTAAATAATATTCAATATTACATGCACGCACAGTAGAATAAAACCATCTTTTTAATTTGATTAAAAAAAATCACGTGACCTTGGCCCGAAACATTTATAAATCCCATTCATTATTTAATCCCATGAAACCACGTGACGTGCAAAAATTTCCCTTTTATTAATTTGATAGAAAAAAAAACAAAAAATTTCATTTTCATTTTTCAATATTATTTTTGACTTGCAATCAAAGTTGTGAATCTTATTTATTTTATATACAAAAGCAATAATTTTCGAATAAAATGCTACGAAAATTTCTCACCCAATATAGACAACGAAATATTTCTGTAAGTTTCTTTGAGATTAATCGGAAAAAAGAAAAATTCTTCTATCAATAAAATTTCAGAGGTCAATTTTGATAAATATTTTTTTTTAAGGTTTTATCAAGAGTATGGTCCGGTGCAAATGGTACACCGAAATACACAGAACAACAATTAATCGATACTCTTCGATCGAAATTTCCAAAAGTATAGGAAATATTGATTACTTGACAAAAATTATATTTTACTTAAAAATGTACGATTATTTCAGGCTAATAACATTGAAGTTAATGATGTCTCAGGTGGTTGTGGAGCTATGTACGAAATAATTGTAGAATCATCGGATTTTAAAGGATTATCTACCATAAAACAACATCAATTGATAACAGATACTTTAAAATCGGAAATTAGGAATATGCATGGCTTACGGATACAAACATCAATACCATAAAATACATAATAAAAGAAATTGTTTATAGTCAATCATCAGAAGAAATAAAAATTAGTTTTTTTCACAAATCCAAAAAAAAATTGTTTAAATTTTGAGGTTATGTTCATGTATGGAGAATATTTTTCAATATGCAACTCACCTGATTTTTTAAAATCCAAAATCGATTAACACTGTACACACAGCACAATTGTTTTTACAGTTTTTTGACAAAATCGCACTAAACACTTGCAAATTTTGCACAAAATAAACAAAAACGCGCACAACGAACAAAAAAACGCAATTAAAATGTCAGAAATGCAGTTGACCGATGAATGACAGCACACGAAAGGTCACGATGGCAATGGCCATTTTAATTATGATGTGAGTTTTTTTTTTCTTAGCGAATTGAGAAATTTTATTATTTTTTATTAGATTTTGTCACATTAAAAATGAAAATATATTATTCGTCATTATTTACAATAATAATGAAAATGCAAAAATTTTGTTGACAATTGTCATTGTAATTATATTTGGCTTGTGTTTAAGATGTAAGAACGAAAATCCATGTGGCGCCGTGGCTTAGTTGGTTAAAGCGCCTGTCTAGTAAACAGGAGATCGGGAGTTCGAATCTCCCCGGGGCCTTGTTGAAGTGTTTTTTTTCGATATTTTTTTTCAGAAAAAGATTCTTAAATTCTTCCTGAAATTGTTCGATTTGAAAAAAAGGGGACACTTCCTTTTGTATAACTATCCTTACTGGAAGAACAGTCAGTATTATTATTGAAACCAATTTGCCTCTCCTAAATTTGAAAAAAAAAATATTTTGGTATTACAACAGAGTGGAGGGGGCACCCTAAAAATTTATGATTTTTTTTTTAATAATTAGGAATATATGTGAAAGTTGTAAGAATCGAAAATCGGGAATAATATAATATACTTGGGAATTAGGGCTAACCCTTTTGTTGATTTTGTCGCCACTTTATTGTCAAGAATTTCAAAGTTTTTCGGGAATAAGATTATCATGAAAAATTCTCATAAAAACTACTAGACTGTACGCCATATTGGGAAAATGTCTTCAATCGGCCTTACTTAGAACAATGGCGTCGGCTCATCAAAATGATTTTTTGAAGAAAGATCAAATTCCACCTGTTCACTCACATCTGAAAAATGAGAAAAACAAAGAAAAAGAAAATGTTTTTCTGTTGATTAAATAACCTTTATTTGATATTCATATTTGCTACCACCAAAAGTGTATTTTACTTATAAAAATCCAATAACTATTTTTTTTTTTTTTTTAAAAAGTTGCCTTTTAGCACACACCCCATACACATACACACACACACACAGACAATAATGTGTGTCCAAACTGCATTTGGCAACAAATTTATTTAAATTCGTATCTTACAAAACTAATGACTAACAATTAAGAGAAGTCATTTTTTTTTATTATATTTTCACATAAAACTAAATTCATTAATAATTAATCTCTAAATTTTAAGCGTAGAAAGAAGAAAAAACAGATAAAATTTAAATATTTTTTATTTTGGTTTATTTTTCAACAAATCCAACCATTTTCGATAAAAATAATAAAAGTGCAGAAAAACTGCACTGCATTTGCGTGATGTAATGCAATTACAAAGAAAAAAATAATTAATAAACAAGAATTTCATTTAAGACCTTAACTTAAGAAAAAATAATTAAAACTAAAAAATATTTGCTAAAAAGTTCATTTTTTTTTTCAATTGCCATTTTTTTTTTGTTTTATTTTTTATTTTTTATTCTCATTTACAATCACGTTACAAAATTGTACAACTGAAATATCACAATTAAGTCTAAGTTTAAAAATAAAAAAAAAAAAAAACATTCAGGTTTTCATCCAACCTGTGTAGCTGCACAATAATAACATTGCAGTCTCTCTGCCGCCACCGAACATGGTGACGGCAGGGGGGTGGGTCGCAACACAAAAATGTGTGCCAATTTAAAAAATTAATATTTTTATTACTATTTTTTTTTTATTTACATTATCGAACATAGTCCCGATGTTTCCAGTCCATTTTTAACGGTTGGCAATTTCTTAAAAGCAACACTTTTCATTGAAGGTTTAAATTCAAATTCAATTTCTTCATTTAAAAGTTGTTGTTGTTGTTGTTGCTGAGAATTATCATCGGATAATACTTTGCTAGAGTTTATTTCAGTATTTTTGTTTATATTTTCACTAGAATTATTTACATTTTTGGTTACATTTTTCGTTATGTTTATTCTAATTTTATTGGGACCCAATGTTGGTGCTTCCTGTAATTGAACATTACCATCCATACTGGTAATAAGTGCCGTTTGCGTTATTTGTTGATGTTGATGTTGTTGCTGTTGCGGTTGTTGTGGAACATAATCGTCGGCTGCTAATTAGATACAAAAAAAATAATAATTAAATTAGGAAATTGAAGAAACGAAAAAAAACAAGCTTCACATAATATTTGTGATAAACGCCATTTTTTTTCTGAACGAACTTTTTTTTTAATCTCCCCGTCGCTTATAACAAATATGAAATCGAACACTTACATATCGTATTGGTACTATTATCCAGTATTATTGTGGAATTAAATGTGCCAACTTCCTCGAAACCATCATCCTCATCGTCCTCATCTTCATAACCGTCATCTTTCGGTTCCTCCTTTATTTTCACCGATGTCTGTGACGTTTCATCGGGCATTTCGTTGTTCGGTTTCTCTTCGAATTCATCCAAATCCAAAACCGATATTTGTGGCACCAATATTTGTATGTCCGACTCATTGCCAATTGATTCATAAGTTTCGACCTTTTCTGGTTCGGCTGCCGCCGGTGTTTTGACCGATTCCTCGGGAATTATTTCCTCGATACCGTCCATTGTCGATGATGATGTTTCAATGGGATGATCTTCAACTGGAGACTCTGTTAATTGTGGCTGTTCTTTTGTTTTTGCGGATGATGGTTCATCGTCATCGGGTATCTCTGTAATGGCTGGTTCATTTTGTGGAACAACAATGACATCATCGTCATCATCATCATCGAGGATAATTTTCTCATCTAAAGGAAAATGTTCTTTGGTTATTTTTCGAAAGGAACTCATATTCTCGGAACAAAATAAAAAACCAAATGCTCTAAAACCACATAGATACAAACGTAAAATAATAGGGATCTTCAATGAAAACTACAGAAAATTAATGAAGTCTCCAAGATTTTTTAAATTCTCTAATATGTAAAACTAAAACTAATTCATAATTCTATAATTGACATATATACCTCTCCTTTAGAATGGGTTCATCTCCCCCCATCCATTCAATGAATCTTAACAATTTTTGATAAAATTAATTATGCATCTCACATACCTTCTTCCTCCTTAATGGTTGAATTGTCTACGGCATTATCGTCAGCTGTAGCATCTCCAACACTAAGTGCAGATTCATCGACAGTCAATGATGCCTATAATCCAAAACAAAAAACAAAAAAATGAATCACTGACAATAAACAAAACAATCTTTTGTGTCACGCATACCTTCAAATCTTCATAACAAATCGGATGATAAGTGTTCTCGTCGATTCTCAGTGCATTCCGCAGATGCCATTCCTCAGTTTCTTCATTGTAAAATGTTTCAAACTGATCATGGCACATATCACAAGTTTTATCGACATCATCGGGACCAGCAATACAGCTGGGAACGGGCGATTCATTTCGTTGTAACGAATCATCATTGGACGGACTCATTTCCGATTCCTGTTTTTCAAACCAATTCTTTTCACGTTCATCCAAATCTTCAATTTCCTCGTACTGTATCCAATCGGCCACCTGATAATACCAACGACGTGAATGTGCCCGACGGGCCGAATCACGATCACGACGATTTTGTCTAAAATGCCAATCCAAATGTTGACTGTACTTCATTGTGTGCTCGGGCGGAAAACGAACGCCACAACTGCTGCACTGCATACCGGAAAATAGAACGTGCACCAGTGCCGGTTGACGTTGTTTCCATCCTTCCGGTTTGCCCAATGTGATTGGCTTGAATTTCTCCTTTTCTTTTGGCTTTTCTTTGGCATCGGCTGGTTTATTTAATATGCCCGATGCCAGTAATTTCTGGAACAAATCACCGATATTTATTGCAGGCACTGCTGGAACAGTTGTTGTATGTGGCACGGGGGGGTCTGCCATTACATTTGCAACTGGAACGTCAGTTGACATTGTTGTTGTTGGTGTTGATGTTGTTGTTGCTGCTGCTGCTGCAGATGGTGTTGCATTCGTAATTGGAACAGATATCGATGATGATGATGATGATAATGCCTCAATTTGGATTGGTTCGTTGGTTTGTAGAATTGTCGAAGTAGTCGTTGGAAGTGATTGCATAGGAATTGTCGAAACACTAGGAACATCAGGTACACTTTGCGGTATAATCACAGCTGGTGGAACAACATCAGCGATAATAATTGGCGGTGGAGATTGTATGCCCCTATGATGATCTGTACGCAACATATTCTTTATGTACACCATGCCAGGAACAATACCATCAGGTACAACTGAAAATCGAATAAAATGATCACGATCACCGATTCGAAACCTTTTCGGCATGCCACCATACTCGACAATAAATGGTTGATTATCAATCATGGCCGTTAGTAAATAGTCAGCAAATTGGACCGTATGCTTGACCGTTCCAATTTCAAAGGTTTGAATTTGAGCATCCAAAAATAGGGAAACTTTTATGGCCGAATCAATGTACAGATCAACTTTGCCTACAACTAAATCCGTCCGTAGACTTCCGATTCGTACTTGAGGTGGAGGTCCTTCAATTTGCAGTAATCTAATAGATCCGTCTAACTGAATGGGAGCCGGTGGATCACCGAAGAAACATTCGTACCATTGATTGTTGATGTACAACTCGCGTATGGGTGAACCAAAACGAATCAAATACGGTTTGCCATCGATGATAAATGCTTTGTAGTTTTCATTAAATGCAAGAACAATTGAATCTTTATTGTCGAATGTGACCCGACGTTCACCGGTTTGGAATCCAATCTCTTTTGGATCTCGACCATTTTCACTCATAAATGCAATGGCCACATCATCATAGAAACGAATTTCTCGCGGTATTCCATCAATGCTAACAGTTCGTTCCGTTTTCGGTACACTACCGACACCACCCGATTTGATCAATGCCTGTTGCTGCTGTCCCATCATATACGAATTGTTGCCCATACCATTTGATATTGAGTTTTGTTGGGGTATTGAGGATGATTGCATTTGATTAATTGCTGTATTGGCAAATGGCATTGGTGTCTGCCATGGATTTGGTAGCCCCGTATATGAGTTAGTTTGTTGTTGTTGTTGTTGATTTTGTTGGTATAAATATTGAGACATATTTGATTGTTCCCACGGTACTTGTGGTGACCACTTAGATTTTCGTTGTCGTTTTCTACCAATATTGTTACCTGAAAAAAATTTGTAATATTTCGAAATCTCAATTACAATCCTAATTTCAATTTCAATCTTACCTTTAGAACTTAACCGTGCAGCATCACTATCGCCACTATCTCTATCGCTCTTCTTATCGGATTTACGTTCCTTTTTGTTACGTGAAGATTTTCGTGTACCCGTTTCACTGCCACTTGATGAAAAATCTTCATCGCTAATCGATGTCAGCATGTGACTCTTATTGAATGCCTCATTTTTTCGTTTCATCGATTCCCGCTTTTGCATTGTACGAATTTGCATCACCTGACGCATCAAATTATTGTACTGTTCCAAATTGATACTGTCATTGTCCAGTTGTTCCTGTGCCTGTGTAACAATCAATTTAAATTTGGCCTCATTGCCAATATCTTGGGAATTTTCATCGCCAATATCTAGTGGTGGCGGTGGCCGTAAATCAATGTCCCTTGTGCCCCGGCTATTTTGATGTAAAAATTCTTTGGCACGCGTTGCTTCGGCCAATTTTGCCCGAACCGCATCCAATGTTGAACTGTGTGCTTTCGGTGTGTCCGCCTGCAGAATGTCAAAATTTAATATCCTCGTCGAAAATGTCAATTGCTTTTCAAATATTACCTTAATCATTGCCCAATTGTCTTTTTGGTGTTCATCATTAGCGGCTGATATCATTGGGGGCGGCGGTGGCGTTGGCGCATGAATTGGTTTAATGGCTTGGGTGAGATGTGTTCTCAAATCAACATCTTCTTTGCCAAATAATCTAAGAATTTAAAGAAAGAAAAAAAAAACGATTAAAACGACGGCACCACATCAACGATGTCATCGCACACTTACTCGTCAAGATGTTCCGTTTTCTTTGTCTTCTTCGCTGCCGGTTCTTCGATTGTACGTTCTGCGGACGATCGTTTCTTTGTTGTTTCCGTTGAACTTGGTGTTGTAGCCGATGATATGGTCGATAACGATGCAGGACTCTGTGCGCTAGCTATAAGTCTTAAATCTATATCCCTGTTAGCGACTTCTAATATATTATCTGTAAGAATATCTAATATTTGAGGAGTGGCCAAAAATTAAAAAAAAAAATTTATAAAAAAAATGGTGTGGGAATAGTTTTTTTTTCTCACCGCACATCATTGAAGCATCTGATTCCGAAATAGAGCACATTCTACGGTTTATTTATCATAAGGAAGTATTTGGAACGTTTCATTTACAAGTCGAGGAGGAGGGGGGGGGGGTAGAGTAGAAAGAAATTTGATTTGAAAAAAAATTGATCGCAAATGTGTCAGGGAGAACGTGACTCTTTTGGTTTGTTTTTTGGATTTTCTCGTCGAACGGCTATTATTTGTATGACATCTTTTTACACCTGGATACACAGTTTCCAGGGCGCAAGAATGTGTGGACAGACAATACAACTTAACTATTATTTGTGTAAGAATGACTATTGGTTGATTTCGATGGTTTTAATATACAAATCTATTTCTTTACTCTATCTCCAATCCACCGAGAGCATTCACATTACTAAAATCTTTGCTATTCTTAAGCGATATAAGTTAAGAATATTTCTAATTGACTGCCTCTGAGGAGTCGATCAGTGTTATTGCGTTTTATGTTGAGAGGAACTCTAATTTAAATTGGGAAGAAGTTCAAAAATTCAAAAAATAATGTGTGTAAGTCATATTCTTACAATTCAAAATGCGTGTAAGCTATTATTTTAAATAATGTAATGATGACGTAATCATACAATTCATACAATAAGTGTAAGCAGTCATTTTAGAATTCACAATGCATGTAAACTGAAATCTTACCAATGAAAATGTGTGTAAGCCAAAATATTACCAATCATATTGCATGTAAATTCAAGTTTTACAATTCATAGTGTGTGTGTTATGTTATAACTTTACTGTTACAAATGCGAGTAAATTATAATCTTATTATATATTTAGAATGCGTGTAAAACTTACAATTTCAATCAAAATAAAATTAAAAATCAAATGATAAGATTTAGTTATACACGCATTATAAAGATCAGTAGTTCAGTATAGTTGGAAAATATTTAAAAAGTCTGATCAAAATGGCCGACGTTTATTCCATCATCGAAATTATTTGAACGCATAAAATGATCACGCTTGATCAAAGAACATTAATGTAAAAAATGGAGAGAGAGATCGCTACTTAATTGGCGATCACCGTGTTCGTTTCTTTTTTAGTAAGCCTTGGTATGACAAATAAATCAAAAATTTAAGATCACAAAGTTGATGATAATAAGTAAAAATTCAATATCCAAAATGGAAATTTCTCTCAATGAATTTATTATTTGATTACAGTTTGTAAAGATCAAAGAGACAAAATCGTCCCTTTTTTCCATAATTTATAAAAAAAATTTCGAATGCATAAAAGCATCTATTCTCTTAAGCTTAACAACATCTTAAGTAGGAAAATTAAGATTTTTACTGAAAAATATTTTTAAAGGATATTTACTGTCTTGTAAATAATTTTTTAATATAACAAATGTGGTCTCTGTGTGGTGTCATTGTCTTTGTTACGATAGTCGTTTTAGATTGTGGTGTCAGTGAAAGTAAATTACAATAACTTCAGCAAGTGAAGAAAAAAAAGTGAAATATCACATTTAAAACATTTTTCTTGTTATCCTTTTAATTTAATACAATAATTTTGTTTATTTTGGTTTTTATCGATTGTTGAAGATCGGGTGTAAAGAATCTTTTAAACAAAAAAGTTTTGCCTCCTTGTAAGTTGACAGTATTGTCGTGTTTGTCACTCTTTGATCGTCCGTTAATATGAATTTTTAAAAGATTTAATTTTCCCGCCACGATATTATATCCAGATGTATTGTCATTGTTCCGGTTTGATTTTAAATGTTCACATTTATTTCGATCATACAAATCTGTGACTAATTTACCCAGAGAACAGCTTAAGTCTACTTCAGAGTTTACAAAAAAAACGGAAAAATATTCATAATTGTTTTTTTTTCCTTGTGGAACTGAAATTGACTTAAGCGCTTAATTCTAGCAAATAGCCGAATTGCAGTGCCCCGTCGTTACACATAAATTAATTTAAGATTTTCTTAAAACATTGTTAATACAAAATATGTAAATTAAATTATTCTCATGGTCACGTGAACACATTTCTAGATCAATCATTAATTCCGGTAAATTAATTTTCATTTATTTGAGCCAATAATAATTTTCCTCTTCAAAATAAATGTCCTGTGAATTTTGTCAATTGTATTAAGCAAAAATGAGCAAAATGTGGAGTCTTTTTGGTTCATAAAATAGCATTAAATAATTTTTTCGACCATGTTAGATAACAATCCATAGATCATTGAAGTAACAAAATTCCCGAATCACTACAACTTCACCGTTTTGATCCCTTTATCCCTCGTGCCTCCCAAAAAAAAAAATGCAAACCGATGAGTGAGATCGTAGAATAATAGATAGGGAAAAAACCACTGAATAAATGCGAGATAGAAGAAGAAATTCCTACGGCATACTGACATCTGCTATTCCCAATCTTAAAGACGATAGAAAGAAAAAAGTAATAAAAGTGGAATAGGAAGAGAAGACTGAATGTTGAACGGAAAAAACACAAAATGTGACCTCCTCGTAAAATTCCCCCTTTTTTTCGTCATGAAAAGATAGAAAATGAAAACCGACTTAAATATTTATTCGAATTAAATTGATTACCGTTCACAGTTTGTAGGAATTGGGATTGTGGCATGGTGATTGCGGACAAACCTAAACAAGGCATCATCACTTAAGCGTGAAGTGTCATTTAGCAGAATTGCCTTTATCTTGAATTTCAATTAGCAGATAAAATTACTCGTAAATAGTCGATATTTAACAGAAATATATTTTGTTAAGACACTAAAAATGTATGTATGTAGTTGAATTATCTTTATCTTGAATTGCATTTGCCAGACGAATTAAATAGTCGAGAATTCAACTTTTTTAAGGGAAAATGCACTATTTCCCCAGTGAAACTATAACTTACCCAGAATATTATTCAATAATATTTTCTTTATTTAATTCGTTCAGTTCGACTGGAATTCAAGATAAAGGGAATTCAACTATTACATTAATGGGTCGAATACATTTTAGTACTACTTGAATTTTCAACTATTTAGGGTATGATTGAGAAATAAAATATTCTAGAGAAATGACAATTCTGCTTAATGTACAATACGTCCGAAAAGGAACATTCAGTCTTAAATCTTATCGGCCATGTTTATGCTAAGTTACCATATTGAAACTGTCGGTATATTAGAAAGTTATCTATCATGGCCGATATTAAAAAAAAAAAATATTGCAATGTCAGCATCGTCAATCAAAAAATGGCTAATTTAATTGGAATTTGGAACTAAGATTTATTGAAGATTTCAGCATAGTTTATATGTGAGTAGTTGACTTTGTTTTTTAATCTTACATATTTTTACTCATCCTTAGAAAAATTAATCAAAATAATTTTGAAATCCGACAATCTTCCAATTATCAAAATAGGTATGAGCCTAGTTCTAGTCTTAGTTAAGAGTAAAAATGAGTAAGTTTCTGCACATTTTTAAGCTTAAACATTTATCATCTGTTACAAACTCCACACATAATTTAAAAAAAAAAAAAAGAAAAAAAATTCACTAAGCACTAAAATAAAATCACTTTCATTTGGCCACTTACTTAGTTGTAAGTATACACGATCTCGAATGGACTTACATTATCCGAACCTTAATCATTAGCACCTACGTATCATTGTAAAATGTTAGCAAAAATATTTTTAAAAGTTAGTAGATAATCACTGAAAATCACGAAAATTCTTTACAAAAAAAAACTTCTTTTTTTTTACACATTTCTAATAATAGTTAAGCTGTACGTGAAAATGTCAAAAATGTATGTGGGACAATAAAAAGAGCAATAAAGAGCAATAATATAGAGCAAAAAAAAATAAAAAAAATTCATTAACATGCGTCGTTGTTAATTGAAAAAAATCGAAATAAATAATTAAAAAATATACCCTCAGTCCTGCACATATTAAATTTATTTTCTCTCAACATTATCATCTTAATCCCTATAAACAGATACAATGTACGATCTTTATATTTATGAGTAGAAATTCTCGATAAAATGTGCACTACTTCGTACATTGCAGTTGTTACACTAAGTTCATCCTTACTTTGATTATTGTGAACATCCAATTTTGATGGACCATCCGTAATCACTTTTGACATCATCATCATCGATTGAACATCATTTTTGGCTATTGTTGTCGTTGCTGCTGCTGCTGCTGCTGATGTCATTTTTGATGGAATCTGAGATATTGTTGTTGTTGCAGTTATTATTGTTGTTGTTGTTGTTATTGGTGGTGGTGGAGGTAACGCAGATGATTGCATTGATGTATTTATAGATGATGACAGATTTGTTGACGAAATTTGTTGACCTTGCAATGGTGCCGTATTCTTTGCCAATCCAGATTCACTTTTATAATCATCCTTAATGGTTGGTGGTTCCGGTGGTATTGGCGATATCGGTTTACTGTCCTGTTTGTTATTGCCCATTGACAACGATCGTAAATCGGTATCGCGGGACGCTGGCGGTGATTTTGAATTGTCTCGATTTCTTCGCATATAATTGCGATTTTTCGACGGAGACTTTAAATCTTTAAACAATTTTGTCGGACTAGATTGTTTTTGTTTCATTAATTTGCCACCATCAAGTTTAATTGAATTCTTCTCGCGAGATAGTGAACTTAATCGTTGACCCAACGTTGGACTATCATTCAGTCGTGACTTTTTCCGTTCGATGCCACTTCCGCTACTGTTTCGATGGGGTGAGATATTTTTGCTATTGGTATTGTTATCGCGACGATTTCGAATGTCTTTCGATGGGGATTTAATGCTTGAGCTAATCTTTGATGGTAGTTTTTCATTGTTAATGCCACCTTTAGTCGATTTACTGGAACTGATCGATGATTTTAATGGTATTCTAATGTTAAACGCAGACTTGTTGAATTTGGGTGAAATTTTCAGTGACGATCGTGATTTATCATCTTTAAAATTATTTCCATCTTTTGTGGCAACCATGCCGCTATTTTTGCTGGCATTTTTCATTGCATTTAAAACATTTAAACCATCCGAATTCAATAAATTTATTTTATTTTGTTCATTCATATAATTTAATGGGGCATTTCCCCCCATTATTGGTGACAAATTATCTGTCGGCACACTACCACGATTTCGTTGAGCCAATGCCCGCTGTGTCATAGCTAGTTGACTTTGCATTTGACGCATTATTCGAGGATCACGTAAACGAACGCTGGACACAAGTGCTGAATTAACGGGTGCAACACGAGTTTTTGAGCTCGAAGATGTTCCTCCTTGTACAGTAGTAGAAATCTAAATTAATTAATAAAAAAAAAAGAAAAAAATTAATAATGAAACGTTCAGAACAAATTCAAACGGAAAATAACGATCACCATACCTGCGGTGCAGCTGGAATACTTTGTTGAGATCGTGATGATGGCACTGGAGAATCTGATTTTGGTGTTATATCCGAAGAAATTTTTGTTGCCGGTTTTACACTAGCCGTTTGCATACTGAGCACTTTTTCCTGCTCTTCGATATGTTTTTTGGTAGCGGCCAATTCCAATTCCAATTTACGTTTTTGTAATTCCAACAATTCCCGTTGCTTGTCTCTGAGCTGAGCTTGCATTTCATTTTCGGGCTATAAATAAAAGTCAAAAATTAATTCACAAAAATCTTTGTTGAAAAATCGTTTAAAAACTACTTTGGGTTTGAAAAAATTTGGATTTACATGAATCGACGGTGCCACTTTTGCTGTAATCGGCCATCCAGGATCCATGCAGTTCACCTTTACGTCCAGTGTATAGAGTTTCGGTGCTGGAAATACATCATTCCATGTTTGACGAAGGGAAAACATTTTTGAACGAATTTTCTCGTTAACCTACAATTAGAATTAAGTTAGCTGTAGTATTTTTTTAAATTAAAAAAAAAATTCCAAAAATCCGTTTATACCTTTTCGAAGACACCGCAAAATATGTTGACTATTGAATGACTAAATAATGTCGTATACTCTCGTCCAACATTCTTAACGATGGAATCAATTAAATACAACACTGGCAGCTTCACATCGGCACCAATCTATTAATTTTGGAAGGTAACAAAAATGATAATGGGTACGTCGAATATATATATATATATTTTATTGTTGTTGTATGTATATGTATATTTTGGGCAAGACGTTTGTTTTCATCTTTATCGGGTTCAACGTTAACAAAAACATTGTGTTTGGGTGTTCAGTTCGGACTTGAAGAGTTATCCGATCTGTTGTTTTGTTCAGTTTCAGTGGATCATCTTTGTGTTTGGGTATCAAATCTTACATTGGAGTCATAAAATCATTTAAACTCAAAAATTAGGAACCATTTTCAAAAATAGCATAATTTAATCTAATTTAACTGGTATAAATGAGAATTTTTCGGAATTTCTTTTGACTGGCCACAGTTCAGATTCTAATGAAACACCCAAAATAAGGTCAATCGAATTATTCCACGTATTTAAAGGAGGATCAAGTTTTTCTCATCCTGTATAAGTTTTATATACTCAAGGATAAAAAAAACATGTAAGGATGGCACTTCAGAAAAAAAAAACTAATTACAAAATGCAGGTAAAACTCGATAAGATGACCAGAACCTTATCTTTTCTGGAACTCTTCTTTTATATACGAATTTAAAATAAATTATGAATGGCGAAAACGAAGCTTTAAATAGTAAAATTTTGGAATAGTTTTGGAAATCTTTTTTTTTTATTCCAGAAATTTTCATCCGCATAACATCCATAGAATTGAATAAGATAAACACATCAAGAAGGCCACAACACAAAAGAAAAAGATATTTGTTTTTTTAGATAATATTTAATTAAAAACAAGTGGTCATCTTTCGGAGCCCTCAAATGAAAAATATATAGAGGAAATGGTCATCTTTTCGAGCTTTACCTTATAATAATGGCAAATAGGGAAACTTTTAAAAAACGTTTAGTTCGGATAAAAAAAAATTAAAAAAAGAATTTTTAAACATAGTGTGAGATGGCGGGCGCCCTAGAGCGCCCGAAATTTCTTAGGCCTCTATAGATGGACCAATTAATACATTTATCTCAATTGATTTGACATGACAAGCTCTTTTTTGTAGAACAAAAGCAGCACTTGAGATGTTCTTTTTACGGAAACCTTACAAATGCTCGCAATTTCAACGTTATTTTTAAACATTGCCATTTTTTAGAGATAATGTCATTATTTAGACTGTTTTTAAATGTAATCCAACCACTCGACCTCAGATTTAAATCTGTTAAACATACTAAAAGTCCTACAATTCTTTTAAATTCAATATAAACCTTCAAAAAATAACAAATCAAATTTTACAAAATAATTTTAAATAAATAATAAATGTTAGTTTGAGCCAGGTGCTTCTATTTGTTTTAAGAATGATAAGAACAAGACCACTCTAAAAATCGATATTCATCTGTTTCGATATTTATTTGTTCCTGATTCGTCTAATTTTCATTGATCTTAATTTCGGTGAAACAGATCCTTAGAACGTTAAAAATAAATTTAAAAAAAAACCAATTTACCACTTCACTCATCGCAATTTAATTTTTAAACTGGAACTTTACAACGAAAAAAATATATTTCCGAAAACCAAAAAAAAAAAAAAAATTAAAGAATTTAACAATTCACTCTAAGATCTTAGGATCGATTAAACAACTAAGATCTTTAAGGCTACTAAAATATCAAATTTATGCTCTTTCTTTGAATATCTCAAAAATCACTTATTTTACTTTTATTCGTTCTTAGTAGTCTAAACGGAGTTTTAGTAGGTTTTAAAAATTCTTAATCTAATTAGCTTCTTTATTCACGTTTAATAATTAATTTAGTTTTTTTAGAACTTTTCGTATGTTTAACACTTTCAATCAATCTAATTTACCGTACTTAACCCTTAATTAGCAATTGGATTGAAAAAAAAATTTAATTCCTAGGGACACAATTATCAAATTTCGACCAATTAACCGCAAAATCATTTTATCGAAAATAAATTTCTGTTATATAGTAAAATTAACTTCCCAATTCTTTAGTGGGTCTGTCATTCTTCATGCCATGGCAATTGGCCCTAACCGCAAAATTTTTTTCTTGCTTAACTTAAAAAAAGCGTAGTTTTTGGTTGACTTTGTCATGTGACAGATAAGTTAAACGAGTCTATGAAAACATTGTTCGGGGATTAGAGTTGATAACCATCCAGCGGTAGTAAGTAGAATAAATAGTCCAATCTAAGAATTGGTCACAATCGAACTCCTGATACTTCTTTAATGCGACTTCCTCGTTTTTCGGATTTTTTTTACTAGGATCCCCCAGGTCAGTGATTTTTATGTTCTTATTTGTTAATTTTCAATCAAATGTTATACGGTTAATTGTCGAAAATTGTTCTTAACTAAATTGATTCGTAAGACATTCCATAGATCAATTGCTTATTTCTGTGTGTATGTCCGGATGGAAAGATCATCAATTTACTTGTCTGAATATATCCTGAACTAACTGTCATTTCTGCAATAACAACAAAAAACAATCTAAATTCCATCTTTGCTGCCACAACGTACCTGGTCATTTACCAGATTAGATATTTAAATACAAAAACACCAAACGCTGTTCATCATCAAAGTAAACCATTTTTAGAACACACACCCCACAACAAAACATCCCCGTTTTCCATTATTTTTTGTGATAATAATAAATATCAATAAATTAAAATACAATTTTAAAAACTATCAAAATATATTTACTAACCAAATCGTGAAATAAATGCCGATGGCATAAAATTAAAAGATTTTTTCGTAAAAAATGTTTTATTTTCTTATTCAATATTTTTTATATATCTTTAAATATCTTTTTCATGCTTCTTAAGATTACATGTTTTTTTTTTTAATTTTGTTATTTAATTCACGAGCCTTTAGTTGTAAATATTTAGAACTTGTTTGTTTCTTTGTATGATTTTTTAAAAAAATAATATTAACGCTTATTTTTGTGAGAATACGTCTTTTCTTTTGTATGTGTGTAGAAAGTGGACTATTTTGTGTGAAAATAATGGAATTTTACACAATGCTTAAGAATAAATTTTAAATATAAAAAAATATCTTGTCAAAATTTATTAAAAATCTAAAAAATAATTCCTCAGATACACAGACGTCTTGCAAATTATTTGGTGTCTATTCTAATTAGAATTGTTTCGTGGAATATTTAAAAAAAAACCCAAAGAAAGAAATTAGCTGTTTAACAAAACCCCTGACCCGATAAGCCAATAACAGAAAACAGGCATTAGAATTAGAACAGAAGAGAAGGACGGCAGCAGTGTAGAAGCAAGTTTGATGCGAAAGAGCTCTGGGGAGGGGAAATAAAAAATACAGCTCAAAACCGAGTCCATTTCAAACGACTCCACATATCCTCTATGTTTCTGTAGTGTCCCAACTCATAATATTTGTAATTATTTGTGGTGACCCTACATTATCTAGGTATGATTCATCTTTGGCAAAACAACATTGTGCATATTTTTGATAATGATTGTTTTGCCAAAATAAATACAATGTATAATGTGCAATGTCCATTGCTTATCTATGTAAATAGATAAGCGCTGTACACAATTGCACATAAAGACTAGTCATCCTTACCCTTGGAAGAGATTTCTTCGAGAGATGAAAAGAAACCGTCTTATCTAAAATCGAAGTATAGAAATCATAGTAAAACAGTCAAATAATAAAATTATATATATTTTAAAAAGTAGTTTTTGCTTTAAAAGTCACAACATTCCCTTGCGGAATGAACCAAGCCCTTTAAAAAAAAACAAAACCTCTGTTTAAAAAGTCCATAAATTTCAAGGAATTAATAGGTACACAATAACTACACAGTATTTGTAATTATTGAACACCTACTGGAGCAATTAAAATACTACCTGCTAGAAATTCGAAAAAGGATCGAAATAAAGATTCTGAAATACAATCCCCCCTCCACCTATTCTGTTTTTTACACGATAGATATGTTCTCGATGAGTAGGTATGATTTCTATGCTCCAACGCATATTTTACAATAAAAGAATAAACAAAGTACGCACAATCGCAAATGCGCATAGCGCTTCTAAATAACTGTGTTTATGGAGCGTAGTGTTTTTTGTTTCTTCTTCTTTAAATTTGGGTAGATCGTGTTAAATCCAAACAAATCGTCTTAAAATAGAATTATATTATTTTTGGGTCTACTTCGTGTTAAATCAAAACAATTTTAGGTTAAGAACAAGTTGTTTTCTCGTTTTTAGAATAATCGATCTATATTTTTGAATGCAAATTTAATAAATACAAAATAATTAATTAAAATAACGATTTGAAAAAATGGTGGGTAGTGAAGAATATTTATGGAAAAAGTACTTTGTACACCTTGGGAAAGTCTGATAAAAAAAAGATATATATATATATATACATATATAAGATTCGGACTTGTTTTAAAAAAATCGTAGCCTATCAAAAACTAAGCATTGGTTTTATATCAAAAAAAAGATTAACTTCCAAAAACCAGGCCGATTAATCAGCGCTTTCAAGCAGATTAGGATACAAAGTTATTTTGGAACCTACGAACGAGCCATAATTAAGAAGCAGAATTTGAAAAAAAAGAAGAAAATAATGAATTTAATAGAATTCTAGCCACGGTGGACTTTTACATCGAAAAGAATGAGAAGAATAGTCCTCGAGGTTGAAGTCTCATTATTAAATGGCAGTCCACAACAAGTTGGGGTTTAAGGAAAGAAAATTATATTTAGTAGAACATATAAATCTATAGACTACCAAACACATCAAGTGTTTTTTAAGGAGAAGTGTTGGCAATCCAAAAAGCCTGTAAACTTCTCAAAAACACACATATCCCAAAGAACCGAGTAGCGATTGTTAAAGACAGTTAAGCCGCCATACATGCGCTCAATTCTTACATAATAAACTCAAGATTGGTAGAGCAATGCTACAAGGACTTAACACAAGTAGCAAAAATCCTCATGTGGGTCCTAGGACACAGTGACATTGACGGAAATGAAAGAACTAATGAACTGGCGAGAAAAGGCTAGACATCTCAATAGAGACAGTCCACCCTCCACTAAGTTTAACTAAGAAGAACGTGTATTTGCACTTCCTAAAGTTAGCAAACAGATGGAAAACCCTAGAAACGTGCAAAAAAGCCAGGAAGACTGGACCAGAATATATGCAAGGTAGATCAAAAGAACTCATCGCTATGCCGCGCAAGAAAACCGCCACAATGGCGGCGGTATATACTGGCCACTCGCCCATAGGTATACACGCGACCCGACTGAATATCCCTCATAACACGGCATGTCGCAGCTGCAAAGAGTAGAACAAGCAAGAAACACTCTAACACTTCTTCTGCACATGTCCGGCATTAAACCAGGTTCAGTACCAGGTTCAAGACACTGGGTAATTACAGTTTTAATCACCTGGGAGAAATCGGCGAAAAAACAGTGAAGGAGATATTAGGATTTCTTAATGCCTTCAAATGGTTGTAACTGAACCTCCCGACCTCCCGAGTGACCATAACAACAATAGGCTGTTCAGTGTTATCACGGCACAACTGTGCTAATTGGAGAACAACATAAGGTCTAGCCACTCTTACCAACCAACCAACCAGAACAATAAAAATTACACACAAAAATACCAAATACTAGGTATACCTACTCCTATTACCTACTACACTACTACAAACATAATCTCCCTTTATAAAATGTATTTGGTTTCGTCATTAATTCGAAATGCAATAAAATTTGATTAAACTTGTAAAATTATAATCACCATGAATAATCAATTGGCTTTCTGAATGTAACACGGATTTATTGTGCAAATATACTCTGTATACAAATGATAAAGATGTTTCGATTGATTTCTTAAGAGTTAATATAGAAATTCATCATTTCATCGGTAAATATTATCTTGAACATTGGGGATGGGGCACGGTTACGTAGCACTTAGATGGGAGATCTGTAACTGTAGTATCTTCCATAACAGAAAAATTTATTTCAGTTGTGGAAAACTTTATTTAAGATTACAAATATGTCATGATTATGAAAGGGACGATGCGATGGTCCCCGGAAGAGGTAATTTTCGACAGGTTAGAAGATCACTGTAATCCCATTCATGAGTGTTAACGTTAAAATTGGGTCTTCTGCGCATATATTTTTTTAGTATTTATATTGATAACGATAACCCTTCCCCCCAATAATCAGCGATAGTCTATAAGAATATAGAGAGATCTGCTTGAAAATCAATATCACAAAATTTACCTAAATTTTATTCATTTCAGACTTAATTATCTCACTCCAGTCTGCAAACATTATATGATGTGAATTTTGCTTTGTCTGGTTATGAGACGGCCAGAGGAAACCAAAAACCGTCAAAAAAAAGTCCCACCCCTCTCAAATCCCATAAATTAATATAGCAATATAGTGATATAGCAACCTCTTACGATCTTATTCCATGGCATCGTAATTTTGACATTTGTTTTTCTGTGCAAAGTCTAGAGATTTTATAAGAATATTTATTAAATCCAGATTTTTGTTTAGAAAATATCATAAAAAAAATTAAGGAACTACAAAACGTACCAGTTTTTTTTTTATTGTATTAAAATTTACGAATCCTAACCAATACCTTAAAAATTATTCAAATCTGATGGAAGTAAAATAAAAAAAAATCAGATCTTCCAAATATTGACCAACAATATATAGTCCACATATCTACTACATTTCTCCAAAATAAATAACTAAATATTCCCAGCATTTTATCACACTCCGTTTCAATATTAAATAAAAATAAATAATAAAAAAATAAATATTTAAAAAATAATAAAATTAACCTTAGCTATATGTTGTTCGACCACATCGACGATTACTTGGCCTTGTTCAATATTCTCCTCGGCCAATATTGTTAACATATTTATTAACGGTTTACTGTTGACATTTAAATCGGCCAAACTTGATAGATACTCTTCGGCCACCTCCTTATCCTTTTTTTCCATTTTTTCGATTTTCTCCATATTTTTTATTTTTTCTAACACTCTTCACTTAATAGAAAGTTGTTATTATACAAAAAATTGGAAAAAATCACAATGCACAACGATGGTTGTATTAATGTTGATTAGAATAAACACACTGAAATCAATAAAGAAAAAAAAACCAACTTTAATATTATTTTTATATCAATATTTTATATTTATGGATATTGTTACGGTTATTATAATAAATGGGCATTTGACAGACCAAAACAAATTTATTGTTAATTTATTATACTAATAAAAATAATAATTATGGTTATAATCAGGTAGTAAGTTGTAGATTAAACCTTCTTTTAAGCGCTCAATTATTTAATTATAACTACACTATAGGTAATTGGATAGTAATAAAAAAAAAATTCTCAATCCAACTACCACCAGTTAAAAGTTTAGACGTACCTGAGCGTCTTGGTGACAAAGACAATCTAACTTTCGGGATTATTAAAAAATTGTGACCCTTTAAGGAATTTAGCCGTTACAACAACAACTAGAGGCAGACATATCATTGTCATTGTTACCTAATCATTTATCAAATTTAGTGTTTTTTTAAATTTTATTTCTCAGATGAGTAAAATATGTCCATCCAATAGTATCGCTAATACTGTTTTATATTTGTTACACGTAATAATGATAAGGACTTAAATTGAAACATGCTAAAGGAAAGGACACATAAAGCGGCTAGAGTGGACAAACGTGTAAAAACAAGTTGCAACAGATTTTGTATTGTTGGTGTACTTTTTACACCAGCACGAGTAGAGTTAAAGGTTAATAAAAAAACAAAAATGTAAATTAGTAGATTTTCTTAAGCACTTGTAACATAAATCTACTTCTGACGCGCTAGTAACTGTGGTACTGACCAGACCATATCCTATATAGACTAACATACCAACGGCAACATTTAGAACAAGTTATGATCAGTAAAACCTTCGATAATGAAAACTATGTGCTGCGAGAGTGCACCAAGTTAAGTAAAACTTCTGCTTCTGCTGATACCAATTTTGTGAATATTGGTCACGTAAAAAAGATAAGATCTTAAAAAAAATATGTCTAATAGGTTCAAACTAGTGGTCTAGGAATCAGTCTCCAAATTTTAGACGAGAATTAATGTCATTTAGTTGTCACGATATTAAATTAAAATATTTAGTTTTTTATACATACAAGATAATATTTAATAAATTCACCACTTTGCTAAACTGAAGCTAAACTCACTCATTCACGGATAAATTGGAACTAAAAATTATATTCAAAATTAACATGAAATATATTATAAATAACGAAAATTACCTGAAAGGTTTTTGCGGTTCAAATGTTTAACCCAATGAACTAATAAAGGCAAAGGACCTTCATAATTCTTCAGAAAAATTGGTGAAATCATAAAACAAAAGGCACAAATTAGCTTTTCATTTATTTGCACTGTTACTTTGTTTCTATTCTATTCGATTTTTGTAAATACTTTGAAATTTGAATGTATACAGTCTCAGAGCTGGATGGGTCGACCAATAAAATAATTAATCCTTTGAATTGTCGGTAATTATATTTCTGGACCAAACTACCAACGATATTATATATAGATAGAGGGAAATATTTATTAGTAGTAATGAGCTTAAATTTAAATGGCTTAATATCCAATAGATTATTTCGGTTTTTGGTCAATTTATTGGACGATAAACTGATGCGGTAACGAAATCGTTCTAGTCTAGATATTTGGAAATTATTTCACCAATGTCATTATAAATCTTAAGTCAAATCAAATTTAATCATTTAATTTACACAAATATTAAAACAAACTCTTTCGCTCGAAATTTTATATAGAATACTGTAAATGTTTTTGCCAACTTAGCTATTTTTTATTTCAAGTATAATATAAGCTCAATGACTTAAAAACTCGACTTTATTTATTTACGTCAACAAAAAAAAACAATTTATAAATAAGAATGTAATAATTTTTTTTTTTTTATTTTAAACAGAAATTGAATTTCCATTTAAAAAAAAATCGATACCTAAATAGTAATTTTTCGTTTATATTTTTAATAACCACTTATTATCATACTTGCACTTATACGTTATCGTATAATTTTCAAGGAAACGTAATTAATAGATAAAGAAATTAAACATTTTAACAAAATACCTACAATTTAAATTGCGAAATTTTTTTTTTCAAATAGAACAAAAATATTCAAAAGTCAATTGTCTGGGATTGTGATATGAAAATATTTACATACATAGGTATACATACTATACATAGGTATAGGTAGTTCGATTGTATTTTGAGTAGAATAGAAAACCACTTGAATATATATTCTGGCCTGTTATTTACATTTAATAATTTAAATTTAAAAGAAAAAACAAAACAAAAATAAAATTAAATTAATGTCAACACAGAATTAAATGAAAAAAAAAATTAGCTAGGTACGCAGTATTTGAAAAGATACCTGGGGTTGCGTTCATACCGACACCGGATCAATTGTATCCGTTCATAGTGGGGATTCAGTAAATTTGTACTAAAATGTGTATGATACAATTCGTTATAAATGTATGGTATGTATGAATGTGTTTAAGCCTGGATGAACAACTACAGAGAGGTAACAAATTACCCTATCTCCTAACTATGTATGTACCGATGGTAAGTTTTCAAAATACCTTATTAACGTAAAAAAAGGTCGGATCAAATCTTAATTTTGGTAAAGCAAAAAAAAAAGGAAGGTGAATTTGACAATTTGAATTTCTTATACAACCAGTAAAGAAGGAAAAATTGGCTACGCCGATTTTAATATACCCGTATGAGTACTTGTTTATTATATACAACTTTGTACGAGTCTATTTTGTCTGTACGATAAATATAATTGGGCAAATTGAATACAAATGATTAAAAACCCTAGGAATGACATAAAATTAATTACAGTGCTATAACTGTATTTCGGGGAACTTTTAGTCTACCAATGAAATCTTTCATTTTTTTCGTCACATTCCTTTTTTCTGTAATCTAAATACTTTTTGAGTAAATGATTAAAAGCCCTAGAAATTCAATAAAATTGATTGCAGCGCCATAACGCTGGGTTGTACAACTTTTTGGTCTATGAATGAAATCTTCATTTTTGTATTCTCTATAATTGTTTCGACTACCTTTCGAGTAAATGAATTGTTTATATCAAAATTTGGTGAACACTGTACCACAGCCTTCCCTATTTTTTGTCCGATTTGGTCCAAAAACAATGAGATCTTACTCTAGAACTACATAATAAACTGTCAAAATTTCAGCTTTCTAGCTTCAGCCTAATAACCGAAATCTTGATCACGGTTAGACCGACAGACAAACGGACATGCATATTTATTAATAAAATTAGATTAATTAGAATTTCACGAGAAAGACTATGGTGTTAAATTTTTTTTTTTTACAATGAGAATTAAGGGCCGTTACAAACTCCGTACCTAAGTTATAATACCCTTGATTAACATCATACGGGTATAAAAAAAATTCTAATGAATTAGATCAAGATCTCTTGTGGTAAAAATTAGATGTAAGATTTTTCCGTATAAATAATTCCTAGGTTGTAATCATCATGGTTATTTATCGAAAAATAAAAGAACTAATAAAATGTCTAGTCAATTTTGGCCCACCAGTTACCATACCATTATCGACATTAGAAATTCTTGTGTAAACGCAAGGCAGTAAATTACCCCTATATTTAGGTAGTATATACCGTTGGTAATACGACTGGAGACGAGGTGAAAACAAATAAAACAAAATAAAAAAAGGCAGCATTAGCATTTTTCCAACAATGAAGTCAAATAACTCCGAAACTAGGCATCTTTTACCAGAAATAAAATAATACTAAAATTTAATCAAAAAAAATGATAATTTTATTTTCATTAAATAATGACGAGAAAAAAAATGAGCGCAGAATCTATATAAAGTTTGCTTTGTTGCCATCTTCCAAGGCAGCTGATATAAACAAATAAATTTTTAATATTAAATCTGTCAACTTTGAATAGCAAATTCCGGTTTTTTTTTTATTTGTTAAAAATTCCTAAACTTTTTAACGATTCTCAATTATAATCGTAGTAGCTTTTCTCACACATGGCACCCTGTAGTGATGTTACAAACCAATTATTAACAGTAATTACAATTACTTCAGTGTTGGTATCAACGCAACCATAACTATGTTTATGGGCGTTTATCTCTATTGGTAATAATTTTCGTTTAAAATATGTAAATCTCAAAAGTAGATCAAAGAAAAAATTATCTTTACCCTAATTGTTTGAAGAAGCTAGGCAAATATTCAATTTTCATCAAAAGGACAATGTTTGGGGGGTGTTCGTTTGCGGAAATATCGATATTCAATCTACCGACTGAATTTTTTAGTTCATGTTAAAAGTGAGACACTCTCCAACCGTAAATTAGAAAGTCAAATTATGTTCACGACGATTTAAAAAATTACTCTTTTTACCAAATTTAATATAATCTCAAATATGTCACATGACATTGTCTCATTGTACGTACATAATATAATTGATGGTAATTTGATTGTAATTGAAAATTGAATAAAATCGATATCATTCGCTTACTTTATAATAAAGAGAAATTGATAACTTGACGAGGTATGCTTATGCATAAATATAAAATTACTTCGATGTACATTTAAGTTTCTTATATTGTGAAGAAAGAAGTCCCGTTCTAATAACCTACTTGGTAACAAAAGAAAAATCATAATCAAAATCAGAAGCGTCTCAATCGACAAAATTGAATAAAAGATGGGCAGAAAAAAAATGCCAACAATATGGGATATATAACTAGGTAGCGATGGCAAATTTGCGTTTTAAGCTAAAAAAAACCCAATCAATTGGGAGATAAAAAACGCTGACGTAATATTAGTCATTTTTTGGTTTAATATTAATTTCGATAAAAATGATAATTTTATATCTTCAAAAATACATTTTGTAATTGATTAAAATGCCTGTTTAATTAGTATAGCAAATAGAAATTAAAAAATGAAAAAAATTCAAGAAAAATTTTAGCTTCGTAACGCCATTACAAAGAGAAACGTTTTCCGTTCATCGACATATGAAAAAACTAATCTTAAACTGAATAAATACCTTCATATGATAATCCATTATGTTTGTATCCTGTATAATTTACACATTTTCACAAATTTATAAAATAATCCACGTTTTCTTGATTTTTATTAAACTTTTTCAATTGCTAAGGAAAGAACGCTTCGTGGTCACGTATAAAATGTAAAATGGTGAATGTGACGTAAAAAATGTAAGATGGCGAATGTGCGTTGCGTTCAATTTTTTTTTCAATAGTGGTAATGTAGATAATAATTTTCGTTTTGTTATATTATTATTTTTGTACCCACTCTATGCTAAACGATCATTACAAGTTAATAATGGTTTTATTAAAATCCATAATTTGATTTTCATGAATTATTTGATACATTTCATTTTAATATTTAGTATTCAAATATTTGTATACACATGAAGACACTAATTAATTATAAATTTTGTAGAAAATATTATTGAAATTTGTTTTAATAGTACAAAATTAATTTACATTAGTATGTACCTTATATAAATTTATTATAATCTGTAACACAAATTATATAAAACAAAAACCTCACAATTCGATTAGCCACTTGTGAAACTGAAACTCACTCGTTCACAGATAAATTGAAACTGAAATCAATACTTAAAATTTATACTCAAAATTTATACACATTTGCTACGTATACAAATACTTATTGAGAAAGATTACCTGAAAGGTTTGCCAACTAAAAGGACAAATTCTTTATTAAAAAAAGGTAGAATCATAAAACAAAGGATTAAATATTTAAATTAAATTTTTATTTCTTTGCACAACGGTTGTAGCGTAAATTTTCAATTTTATTTTGAACAATACATACCTAAATTTTAAGCCAGGTGGTAACCAATACCAATATAATAGGTATTTATAAATAAATATACAGTAGCGAGATGTAGCTAATGTAAAAAGAAATAAAATATTTAAAACAAATTAAATGTTGATAATAATAATAACAATAAATCTCTTCTATATATTTGGATTCTATTAAAATATTATCGACAAAACAGATCCACTTTGACAATATATTGCGCATTTGAAAAACAACGTAGAAACTAATGCCATTGTTGTGTAGCGGTGTAAATGTGTATTTAAAAAGGTTGTCCGCACACACAACAGAAAGGTTTTTACAATAAAATACCCTGGCTTAGTCACGTGATTTGGCAGCTGGATCGATTTTATTCAAAAAACTGTAAAAAAGAACAAATCAAAAATCTAGTCAAGAAAATGTTGTAAATTTACTTTATTTAGTTAAACGAACCAATAATTATTGTGATTTGAATAGTGCAGCTTTGTGTGCTGTTCCAAAAAAGAAAAATGGATTCCAACATTAAAAATAAGGGTGTCGTAAGTATTTTTTTTTTTTCATTAGCATTAAGAAGATTGATTTTTCCTTTCGTTTTGGGGGACACCTTGCGTTTGATATCACATCTCACCAAACAAAACGAACGGGACCGTGTGTAAATAAATAATCGATATTTTATAAATGAGTTAAATCAATTTCATATTCGCTTGATTAGGAAATTTTATAATCGATCAATAATAATAATACATTATTTATTATTTCATGTAACCTTCGATTTAATACAGTCATTATTTATTACCTTATAGTACACAAAAATATAACGTTCCTTATGGTTACCTACCTATTTATGCACTTCTATTGTTTGAAAGTAATGAGAAAACAAAAATAAATAAGATGAGTAATATGTGCTCCATTGCGTAATGGTAATTAGGCGTGTAAGTCAATATTCCTTTATGATGCTGAGAAAATTGTGGTCACATCAAATATGGGTATTGTATGTGTTTACAAATTTAAACCATGATAAATATTGACTTAAAATGAAAAAATAAAAAAAAATGAAACATCAAGGTTCTATAAATAAGAGGCAATATATATAACTAGCTTCATTGAACTGATAGATGGATTGGTACCATTAAAAGAGTTCTCTGGTTTTTTGTTTATTTGCAATTTTTGCTTCGAGACTTGTGATGTTTTGCTATATATCTTAATTATTTGTTTTTAATATTTGTACAATGTAGGTATATATATGTACATATTAAACTGTTTCTTCAAATATTTCTACTTTGTTAAATATCCCAGGAGCACCGAGCACATGAATTCATGTTAATTATCCGAGAGTTCCTATACCTCTTTTTATGTAAAATTTAATTTCTAATATTTTTTAGTCTAACGAAATCTTGAGCCAATCCCAATTTAAAACTTGAAGAATTTTTATACCTGAATTGGATCGTATTTCCTCGAAGGGAACAGTTAAATCTGAATTCTATGAGTGCAAATTTATTGGTTCTGCTATTTTATGAAATTCTACCTGTTTTAGAGGGAACTACCTGAAAAACTAAGCCTAATAGAACATCTAGAGCTAAAGAATATAATGGAAAAGGGTCCTATTTGCCTTTTTTTTATAGTAAATCAATCCTAGTCAATTACCTCTGTTTTGTATAGTATCCTCATAAGAAATCGTCGGACAGAGAGAGATTTTTGAACATCGTAGAAATTAATTACAAATAACTGCAAAGTCAGCCACTTCAAAGATAGAAAAGGAAATATATTTAGTCTCGTCATTTTTTTGGACAAAATCTGTCTCAGTATTTTTTTCTTCTGTTTTAGAACAGCAAATCTGTCAATATGTGCTCAAAGACCCCACGAAGAATTTAAAATTGACATGAAAATGACAAAAGCAAAGGAACAACGCAAATCATTTATTGATCCGTTTCAAGTAGCTTTTCGTCTATAGTTTATGATCCTTCTCCTGTGGTCTGGCTATATATATTCGGTATTGAGGTCCCTCCGTTTTTCATTCTTCCAAATATCCCCATGACCAATCTGAGTGATTTGTTGAACCGAACAATGTCCTCCTATCAAGTCGTTAAGCTCACGATTCGTTATAGCAGTTATATTCTTGTTGGGTTTCAGATAAAATATTTTTCTTAGATTCAAATACTCGGAGGCTGTTTTCATCTACATTTTTGTTAAAGTGTCCATTATGTGGTCACTGGTCTTGATCAATGTTCTTGAATTCTTTCGATTCTGTAACAATTTCCGTTCTCATCATCATCAGGTCGTTTCTCGATCCACGAGGGCATATATCCCCATTGCGTTCTGTTCGTTGTCAAAGCTTTCACTTCCTGCCATTCTTTTCCTCTTTCATTAACTTCGGCGATTACGCTGCGGCGTCACGTTTTTCTGGATCGTCCTTTTTTGCGAGCACCTTGGGGATTTCACTCTCGCGCTTTGAGTGCAATGTCATCTTTTGGTGTTCGAAGTGTATATCCAATCCAGTTCCATTTTCTTTGACGAATCTAAGCAATCTTCTTAAATCTTTTACACGTTTTTTTCAATTTTGGTTTTCTTTCCAGAATTTTTTGCCATACTGCTGACAACAGGCAATCGATGACAATTTAAGATTTACTTTTCTTCATAATTTCTGCATTATTAAAAAAAGATTTATGTAGATATTTAAGTCATCTCGGCTTAGGTGTGATTATTTATGTGTATTTTGCTACCACAATAATTTGATGAGCCCAAAATGTATTATTAGCCAATAGAAGGTCACACTGATGATTATAGATTTAAAATAATTTTTTTTTGTATTTATTTGTCGTCATCCCACACTTAATTCGAAAATAGACTTTTTTCAATACTTTTAAGTAGGTACACGGTTCAATAAGTAAAATTATTTTTTATTGAATTTTTATAATTTATAATTCTCATCATCATTATCATTGATGGATGGAAAATTTCCATATCGTGAACGAAAAATCGAATAATTTATGTGAGAAAATTGTTTAATCGAACATTTTATGTGGTGGTGTCCTCCCTGATAATGCTCCAATAGATTTTCATTTATATAAATTTACGATTACGATTTAATGAGTCTATGACTAATGTGGCATTGTCGTGTGTTATCGAAATTTGAAGACAAATGTCAGGAACATGTATTTGTTGTTGTAATTGTATAATCAAACACGATAATATTAATAATATGGTAGAATAATAGATTATTATAGTATTTAAGCAAAAAGGTAGTCAAGTTTACATACGAGTACATACATACAGAGATACTTATCATTTATTTAAGATAAGGAAAATTATTGTTTGACGCGTAATAGGAAAAAAAAAAAAAAAAAAAATTAAATCGCGATAAAATTATCAGGAAATTAATTTTGTTTGTAAATCTCTTTGAATTTTGAATGAATGAGTTGTTGGCCTTGATTTGTCATTATTTTGTTGTTATTGTGAAGAGATGTAAATTGAAAATTGTTAGAATTAAGTATTTAATTATTAGAGGAGATTTAGAGGCCATTCTATTTATCCAGAAAATTATCTATCAAAGACTTCTCCCGTATACAGGGTTAGGCAATTGAACTGCTTCATTAAAAAAAGGGAAAATATTTCATTTCGTAACAAAAACACAATTTTATTTATAAAATTCATTCAAACTGTTAAGTAATAATCTAATTAACAAGAAATTATTGTTGACCTTTATTTAAAATGACATCATTTAATCTGTGAAAAAAGTCATCATACCTAACCCCGTTTGGAGAATTTTGTTCCATTTAGTGACGAGATGTTATTTTTTAGAGCTTCCGAACGTTCATGTTTTTCTGAGAAAATCTTCGTCTCCAAGATAGTCAAAATGCTATAAGCCATTGGATTAAAGTCAGGCGAATTCGTTGGTCATTCAGTGGTGGATCTGAAGCGTGGAACATTTGTTTCTAATCATTCTTCTGTTCGTTTGGCCTTGTGAGCTGGTGCTGAATCTTGTTGAAAGACCCACGATTCGGATCTGACATGTAAGCTAATGTTGAGGGATTTTCCCGATCATCAAGTGTTGCCAGATGTCCAAACGTCTAATAACTATATTAACATGAAGTTTATTGTAGTTCAATTGCCTAACCCTGTATATAGAAATAACTTGGGAGATAATAGGGTTTTTTAGGTTCCCCTTGAATTTGCAGTGATTACGCCTAAAAAGTTATTTGACTTAATTTTGGGCTGATTCGAATTCATTCTGAGTGTTGTTTAGGGTGATGGTGCTTATATGCATCCGATCTTGTATGCATGTTTCTTTGTCAGACAGTGGATCCTGGTTAGTTTTAGCATTGTCTTCGTTTATCTTCAATATAACCTATTTACAGTTCTTACAGGCAAAATTGTCTCGACTTCGAAGGAGACGTTCAGATGTAATTCCAAGTAATACCGGTGTAACCAAGTTAACCCCCTCGGGGATGACTTTCAGCACTCAATTCCATCAGTTCTTTGGCCCTTATTCTTTTTCTTCTCTGTTTGTGAAATTAAAAAATTATTTTTCTGGTAATTTTGTGACTGGAATTTAATCTCCATAGATTAAATTTTTTTTAATTGCTTGGTCCAAAGGTGGAAGCAAACATTTTTTTAAAAATACATAAGAAATGGCTGCTTTCTATGTTTTGGGAAAAGGGGCGTTGTCACTTCTCCAATGTGTATGTTTACCAGAATCAAAATGTTTTGCATTATGGGGTTTGATAAGGTTTGACAATCCAATTCCATTTGATATCAATTCTATTTTTTTTTTTAAATGCTTCCACAACCATATATGAATTAATAATGTTTCTAGGTAAAGAATGAGTGCGTTCAGGTCATTGTACGATGTCGTCCGATGAGCAAAAAAGAACAAAATAACACCGAATACAAACAAGTGGTGGACGTCTATCCGGCAAGAGGTGTCATTGAAATACAAAATCCTAGCGAATCGAACAGAGAAAATCACAAAATGTTCACTTACGATGCAGTTTACGATAAACAGTAAAGATTTGACGAATGAAAATTTAATGAATTTTTTTGTTTTTAATGAAAATCTTTATAGTTCCACACAGCAAAATATTTACGATGAAGTAATTCGGCCGTTGGTTTCATCCGTTCTGGAAGGATTTAATTGCTGTGTCTTTGCCTATGGACAAACGGGAACGGGAAAAACATTTACGATGGAGGGCATCCGTAGTGATGAACAACTAAAAGGTATCATTCCGCGAGCATTTGAACAAATTTGGTTTCACATAAATCGTACGGAAAATATGAATTTTCTGGTAACCGCATCCTATATGGAAATTTACATGGAAGAATTAAGAGATTTACTAAAACCAAATAGTAAATCATTGGAATTACGTGAACGTGAACATCTCGGTGTGTATGTGCCAAATTTACATTCGGTTCTGTGCAAAAATGTTGACGAAATGATAAATGTCATGAATCAGGGCAATAAAAATCGTACCGTTGGCAAAACGAACATGAACGAACACAGTTCACGGTCGCATGCAATTTTTATGATTAAAATTGAAATGTGTGATTTAGAGACGGAAAAGGTTAAAGTTGGCAAATTGAATTTAATCGATTTGGCTGGTAGTGAACGTCAATCGAAAACTGGTGCGACCGCAGAACGATTAAAGGAGGCCAGCAAAATAAATCGAGCTCTATCGTCACTTGGTAATGTGATATCGGCATTGGCTGAAAATTCACCACACATTCCGTACAGAGATTCGAAATTAACGCGATTGCTGCAGGATTCGCTTGGCGGCAATTCAAAGACTATTATGATTGCGAATATTGGTCCTTCCGAATATAATTATAATGAAACGTTAACAACACTCAGGTATGCCAATCGTGCTAAAACTATTCAGAACAAACCGGTTAAGAATGAAGATCCTCAGGATGCTAAGCTTAAGGAATATCAAGATGAAATTACGCGATTACGGGTAATAAATTTTTAGATTAATTTTCGGATTCATTAGAATAAATTCCCTAATATTTTAGATACTCATTTCGGAACGACAAACTCGAGAACGAACTGTGCAAAAACGAAAGCGCATTAAAAAATCAAAATTACATAAAATCAATGCCGAATGTGAACGCTCCGAAACTGAAGAGGAAGAAGACGATGAAACTCAGGATGAAAAAGATAGCGATAATGGTGCATTGGCAGTGGTTGATGCTGAAGCTACAGAAGTTCTATTGGTAAGTGATCAACGTTGCCTTATTCTTATCCTTAAAAACAATTAAAAAACATTTTAAATACAGCGAGAAAAGGAAGTAACAATTCAGTTGGCTACCAAATTAACAGAATTAGAGGGACAAGTGGTTCGGGGTGGTCGAAATATTTTGGACACATACAGTGAACGACAAATGGAACTTGAAAAAAGATTGCAGGAAATTTCTGAGCGCAAAGTTTGTTTTTGTACCATTTTATTCTCAAATTTGTCATTTTAAAAAAATGGTCTTAGAAAAGGGAAGTCGAAATGCAGCAACAACTAGAGCTGCAAGAAGAAACGACACTGGAAATACGGGATACATTAATGTCGGTGCAACAGGAGGTTGAGGTGAAGACAAGGAAACTGAAAAAATGCTATGCAAAATATATGGTAAGTGATTTTATATTTGTAGTTACCATTTATCATTACACCTGTCCAGCACGTCTTTTCACTTATTCTCACTCACCTGTTCTCTTCTGACCTCTGTCCTCACCTGTTTTCACCTTTCCTCATTTATTCTCACCTGTTCTCTCCAGTCCTCATCTATCCTCACCAATCTTCACCTCACCTTTCCTCATCTATTCTCACCTGTCCTGACCTTTTTTCACCTGTACCCTGTTCTCACCTATCTTCACCTCACCTATTCTTACCTGTCCTCAGCTGTTCCCACCTGTCCTCATCTGATCCCATCTGTCCTTATCTCATCTGTAAGTGTTTTAATATGTAGTTAAGAAAAATTCCTTCATCCTGTTGTTTTGAAGAGTCCTTGTCTCAGGTTGTTTAGGTTAAAAAAATTTAAGAATCGTTTTTAATTTCTTGAAAAAGATACAGACTTTACATGTCTACTATTTTGGAAAATGATTATCTCCATACATAGGGAAAAATGAGTGAAATTCTGCTCTAAAAATGTTCTAAAAAAGTCATTTGAAAGTGGATTGCCAAACATATTCAAAGAATCGAGTTAAGATTTCCTTTTATATTTGAGAATCGATAAGAACAATTGTTTGTTGGTCCACTTTTCTATTCTTCTCTATTTCTCCCATGCTTATTCAATTCAGAAACGTCTCTAATTGTCTACAGGCATTAAAACAAGAACTGGTCGACACCAGAGATGAACACAACCGAGATCGTCGTGAATTGGAAATGACACAAAATGAGCTGATCAAGTAATAATAAAAATTGTTCCTTAAATCAAATCAAGTCAATATTTCTAATAGAACCCAAATATCTCTATTGCAGGGAATTAAAACGTTTACTATTGATTATCGATAATTTTGTACCGGTTGAGGTTAAAACACGTCTCTACACACAAGCCCGCTACGATGAGGAGCAAGAAGAATGGTCACTGAACACAAATATTATCAATGAAAATGCGCCAATGCGACGACCCGTATCGGTGCCATCAAGACGACGACCAACTTCCGAACATGCATTGCAAATGATAAAAGCTAACGATACCACATCGGTACGGTACAAAGGTGAAAATATTGTTGCCTATGAATTAGATATGCCCCTTCGAACGACATACGAGTACGCAAATCCAAAGGTATCGGCATCACTGCAAGCCGTATTGGCCGAAGCTATGCAAACGGAAGATGAGATAAATATTTCCGATCAGGTAAGGATTTATTTACAATTTTTTTTCTTTTCTATAAAGATTTATTTTGTTCTCATCTTTCAACTAACAACAACAACAACAACAAAAGTCTTATCCAGAGAGTATGCGATCCCGATTAGATAAAATCATTAAGAGGAACGTACAAGAAGCGCCCAGTTTGAATAGGTTTGTGCTTTTATATTGGGAAAAAATAATTTTTTGTTCTTAACAAATTTTTACAGAATAAAATCATCAAAACCAGATGCAAGCAAACGTTTGGTATCGGCCAAAAAACCATCTTCAGCATACCCAAAGACCAGAGGACTTGTCACAAAATAAAAATAAAAAAAAATAATCAAAAAATTATCTGAAAGCACTAGGCATTCAGCAGTAGGTTACTTACTCCTCCCCCTCCCCTTATCTCCCAATATGCTTTTAGTTGTGTTTTCATAAAAAAAAAAACAAAAAAAAAACAAATTTTAGAAATGTTGCACTTTTTGCCTTAAGTATTTACTCAGCTATTGTGCGCTGCAACCTGCAACCAAATTTTTTGCAAGCTTCTCTATAGATGTATCATAACTATAAAATAAATATAACAAACCAAAAATAATACTCAACACAAATTTTAAACACAAAAAAAATTAAAAAAAAATTATTTAATGTCAAAGCCAATTAAATCGTAAAATACGTGAAACAGTATTTTTGTAGTATTTCGTGAATACCAAAACAAAACTAAGAAGAAACAATTTTTTTTCCTAATTTATTTATTTAAATTAAATTAATTTAAGTCGCCGCATGTTTTTGTTCCTATATATATTAAAAAATTATAATTTATTTTGTAAATAGTATAAAAATGAATATTGTGCAATAACTTACCTTATGTTGTTCTTTTTTTTTTTTTATTTAATATTTTTTATGGTTTTTTTGAGATATTTTGTACAATTTTATTGTTTAGTGTACAATAAAACCAAAAATTGTTGATGCATATTTATATACATAAATCATGAAAATGTTTTTTTTTTATTTATTTCTAAAATATACTTCAGAAAATTACAATTTGAGCATTTTTTATTTTAAAAATTATATAATAAGCTGAAAAGCAAAATGGTTGCCAATTTGGACTAAAAAAACTAAACAACCTGTGTTAATGTAATCTATACTTTTTTCTCTCTATAGGCTATAGCAGGAGTCTCTAAGCTTTTTAGCTTAAGGGCCACACAGACTCCTCCACTAAGTCTCAAGGGCCAAGACCATTTCAACATACTATAGTTTTGAATCACGTTCAAATTTTCGTATTGGCTCTAGCCGACGAGTGAAATATCTGAGTGAGGGGGTGGACTTCAGTCCGTTCGCAATTTCGATTGTTATATTTACGGGCAAGTGTCAAGGACATTTCATTGAGGCGGAGATAGCCGCTTAAATCTGTTAATATATCAATTTCATATGTATGTCAGTTATTGTGTTTCTTAATTGGTCGTTAAATAAAAACATCTGATTATTATTTTGTTACTCACATTATAAATTTTACAAATGTCATCAAAATAAACTACCGCTGGCTGCATTGGTAGTGCTCGCAGGCCTAGTTTTGAGACCCCTGGTCTATAGTTTCTTTCAGCGAAGATAACAATAAGCGTATCCATACTAACTTTTTGGACTTTTTCCCCAATTTAAAGGCAGGGTGACCTTTCCATTTGCTTTTTTGGAATAATTTTCTGTGCGGTTGGTTTATATCCATCACAAACCATTGTCTAGACTAGAGATTATAAAGATAGATTCATACTTAAAAGTGTATTATTAGCATAATGATTTAGTTTGATGACTTCATTCAGGTAGTCGTAGATTTAAATAAGTTAACAGTTTTTGAAGGTTAAACAAGCGTATGAGCATTCACTACAGACTGTATTTTATGTTCACTAAACGATTTTAACAGTACAGTTATATATAGTACCCAAGCTAAAAACAATTATTTATTATGAATTACCGGTAGAGTTAGAATAGCTAATAGCTAAGTGTGTTAATAACTACGATAGTAATTTATTGTAAAAAAATAATCGAACTTGAAATTGTTCATATTTATTTATGTTTTTTTTTTGTAAATATATATTTTTTCCAATTAATTGATCGCTATTATTATTAATTATCATTATTATTATTAATGGTCATCTAATTTTCTTTTATGTGTATTTTAAAATATTTTCTATTAACAAAATTACGAAATTAAAAAAAAATTCCGTTACATTATTTTGAATCAAATTTTTATATTGAACACACTCCTCAAGTGAAACATGTTGCCATATCTTAAAGGTGGATGTCAACTTTTATGTATGAATAATGAATTATAATATATATATTTGGTACTTTATCTTTTTTTCAATGAAGACTTTGTATATAATTTAAATTTTGATGTGCATTTTTTTATTATAAAATAACATTTTTTTTAAAATAATAAATGTACCGCGCAATTTTTTATAATATTTTTACACTATTAAGAAAAAATAAGTTGTGGCAACACTGATTCTGCATCTACCGAAAAAAACGTGTGTATTTTGCGCGAGCGGAACGCGATTAATTTGCTTGTATCGCAATAAATATAAATATTATAATATCAAGTATTATTTAATAATTTCCTTGCTTTAGTTTGAATAATTTTGCAAATTGTTGTAGTGTGCTTAGATTAATTTCTGTGACGAATACGGTAGTGTATGCAACAATTTTGATATAAAAAGATTTTTTTTTTTTTTTTAATTTTGCTCTTTTTGTTACAACACGAAGGTAACGTTTTATCTCTCGCTCACGCCGCCTTTAGAGGTTAGATGTCATTGATTTTCTAATCAATAAAAAATAATTGTTAATGAATTTTTTTTAAATCATTTTCCATGTTAATTATATTCAACCGCTGATACTTTTTAATCAAAAATTGCATATGATGCCAATTATGTAATTTTCATTTTTAGATTGATCATCATTTATTTATTTATTAAATACGCACAATGTACGCTCATGTTCTTCGTTATGGGGTCTTGGTACAGTGCTAATCAAAATTGAAGAAAAATTTACCTACCTACCGAGAAAAAATAATTATTCACCAATTGAATTCGTGCGAATTATAATGATTAGGCGGCAACCACCAAAGTTCAGATATAAATCAATGAATATTATGTAGTTAAATGTCCAAGAAAGAAAAGATAAAATTTGATAAGACAAGAACACGAAGAAAAAATCATGAGAAAGTTGCCTGATCCAATTGATAATAATGCCAAAGATCAAAAGTCCGGACTGCCGGCAAGGGTGGCTCAATGGTATTACAAGCATGGTCTATTTTTATCAAGCTATCCAACATGTGCGTCAAGTATTGCTATCATCGTTGTACTATTTTCATGGTAATCATATTGGGGTGCCCCCGGCCCCTTTTTAACTATAATAATAATAATAATATTGTTGTTTCTAGCTATCCACTATTAAACATTCCCTTGCCAGGCACAATACCAACCAAAGTGATTCTTCCATATTCCAACAGTGCATCTTCAAATGGCGAAATATTTCCAAAGAAACTACACCACCAACAAGATGAGTCAAACGAAACATCAACTTCTAGAAATATTTTCAACATAAATAATTTAGCATTTGATCCACCATTTCCATGGGCACAAAGTGATCCATTTATTTATGTACAGCAAATAATTTTACGAACCACTGTTGCACCATGGAAGGACAATTTGGTCCTGACCGATGCATACCGTGGAACACTTGGGGAAATATTTAAATTATTGGAAATGGTTCGAAATCATGAGGAGGATGAAAAGTAATGTTAAAATTTCTCCCCCATTTTTTTGAGTAATTCTTTTAAAAAGATCTCTCTTTTTGTAGTAAAATATCACTGGGTCATGTTTGTTTGCACGTCGAAGAAGTAAAACGATCCAATCACGATGAATTGTTTCCGGAGTATAATTGTCTTATATTGTCGCCGGCCAATTTTTGGCAACAGAGTGTATCAAATTTTAAAAAGGATCCGAATCTTCTGAATACTATTTTTCATCATCACGTAAGTTTGTTTTCGAATTTTTAACCCTAGCAAAGGAGTTTGATTAGCTTATATATGTACTAAAAAACATATTTTCTTTTGGATTATTAATTTTCAGAATTTTCATAAATCAAAAGTTTCAACGGCCGAAATGCTAATCGGAATGCAAATGCGAGATTCGGGCATCAAACGCTATCCGATTCGTGTACGGCCACGTATCATTCAATATGCCATCACATTAGTACTACGGGAAAATGATGAAAACTTCATACGTACCTTAAAGGAAAAGCTAACAAAACTTTATCCACTAAATCAAAATGTCGAAAGTAACCGACGCACATCGATCATATACATTTACTATCCGGGCGAATTTAATTGGCTCGAATTTATGCCACTCTGTTTGGCGTTTGTGGTGCTCTTTGTGTACGTGTACTTTTCGGTTAGAAAAATTGACGTGATCAAATCACGTTTTGTACTTGCCTTATGTGCTGTGATAACTGTGCTAAGCAGTCTTATGATGTCGCTGGGATTGTGTTTTTTCTTTGGTTTAACCATAAGTTTACAGTCGAAGGGTGTATTTCAGTATCTAGTCATATTGGTCGGATTGGAGAATGTGTTGGTCATCACGAAAAGTGTATGCTCAACGGACGATACGTTTGATGTGAAAATTCGCGTTGCCCAAGGACTGAGCCGCGAAGGATGGACAATATCGAAAACCCTATTAACCGAAATTACAATTTTAACCATTGGCCTAGCTACATTTGTACCTGTCATTCAGGAATTTTGTATATTTGCCATTGTTGGCCTTATGTCCGATTTTTTTCTACAAATGACACTGTTCTCGACCGTTGTCGCATTGGACATTAAACGGATTGAGTACAGTAATTTGTCGAAAGTATCGCAAACCGATGGATCGAGACGATTTCGAAATTCAACGATTACATCGAGTTTTACGATAAATCGATCGAGATCACATCCAAAATTGACGGCCCTTGAAACGCAACCGTCAATTGATGTGCAAACACCAAGAAAAGGAATGAAGGATGAGAAAAAAATTCCAAAACGTATGAGAATTGTTAATTTATGGGCGCGTACAAGATTTTTCCAACGTGCCTTTATGATCTGGATGATATTTTGGATATTCTCCATTATTTACAATTCGCAAATATTCGAACAGATTTTTGTCATTCAACGAAATGTCACCGACAATTTTAATGCAAGTTCCGATAAAAATGTCAAGTCAACTGACGTTAATAGCACAGTAATTTTGAATGTACAAACAATGTCGAACGTGACGTCCTCATCCTCTCAAAAAACTCAATACACCACCGATGAACAATTCAATTTCACCGAACAAATGGTTAAATTGCGCCATCCCGACTACGATACCAATTTTCATTTGTCCAATTTTCACTGGTCTTCCATATTGAAACGGTACAACATTTCGATGAGCGGTAAATATGTAACGATTTTACCGGCAATCCGAATATCGCATGCTGTACCGGCTGAGGTGGCCATTCATCTGCGCAACAAAGACGAATTGGCTCCACAACATTTCCAGTGGAAAGCATTGGCCGTCGCATTGGATCCAATTGATTTTTCCGATTTGGAATCAAATGAATTTTCCATTGATAAAACCACCGGCAGCACCCCATTGTATCCAAAGACACCGATGGAAATATTGTTGGCCACCATTTTATGCTGTATCAGTGTGTTTGTCCTCACCTATACGATGGTGGTATTTTATCGATGTGTCTGTACACGAAACTATGCCGAATGGCGTGCCAGTTGGAATGACAAAGATATTGTTCATCCGAAGCGGCAACGAATACTCGAAGGACTACCGATTCAAGTGAAAGGACACAGTCATCGCATTGAATGCTTGATTACGGACGGTACGGTAGTGGTCAGTTCATGTTTGGAGGGACAGGTGAAATTGTGGGATGCTGTTAACGGTGAACTTATATCGAATATTGATCGAAAACATTTTTTTCAAATTAATCGACAAACCGTTCCGAATAGTGTTAGTGATTGGTCACCGAAACACGTCATCAATCAATTTACGAACGCTAAGGTGTCGGTGATGGCAAATCAAAAAGCTTGGACACCGATATGGTGTTTAGATTATTTAGATAATTTAATTGTGATTGGATGTGATGATGGACGGCTAGAATTTTGGGAAGGAACTACTGGCACCTTAAAGGTAATTGTTATTTGTATTTATTATGTCCTAAGTATCTTATGTTGTTATGGGATTCTCCCCCTTAGGGCTTACTCTTAAAAACGATAGTCGTTTAGGGGTAAATAAAATATTAAAATCTTTAAGCAACAAATTTACCAAATGTTAAAGACGCCATTGTTTTAAAAGTTTAGAGGCGTATTCCATCACCGTTTCGTAGGCGTATTCACGTCGTCAACGATTCTATTGAGAGTAGAAAAAAACGATAAACGACAAAAATGCGCGTCGTATCGTTTTAGAGAGTAAGTCCTCTGGTCAATGATCTCGTTGATAAAGAGAGTCAATTTATCAACTTTTCTTAAAAATGTTATAGAACTGAGATTAAGAATTAAAAAAAAAAACTTGACACAATGAAAGAAAAAATTGTTCCCCGACCCTCTAATTTTAAAACAGAATGTCATTATTACAGAGTACTCCTTGCGCAACCACTAATCTAATCAAATTAATTTTTTTAGTGCATTTACGAAAGCGAAGCCAAAAACAGACACGGAGTTACAAATATTCACATAGCCGGCAATCGGGTAATAGCGGCCCGTTTAAGTGGTCGCATAGATTTTCTAAGACTGGAAACTTACAATCAAGGAAGACAAATCGATTGGGGTTTTACATCCGCATATAGACGAAGTATTTTTTTTTTATTGATTTTATAAGAAAAATTTGACTTAACTTTGTCGTTTTTTTTGGGGGAACTTAGCACATGTACGAACCGGTTCCACCGGTAGCCCATCAAATTCATATCAATATAATGCATCATCGGTAGTAAGTCCAACGGAGGAATTACGTTGCATACTGGAACAACAACATCAAGGACATCAGCAACCAATAACCTGTATGGATGTTGTTGGTGAAACGGTTTTTACCGGCAGTCAAGATCACACATTGAAAGTATGTAGCCCAGAGCGGTAGAATGGCCGAAATTGAAAGACAATATTAAATTGGGCAATTTTCTCTTGTTATTTGTTAGGTGTTCAAATTGGACATTGGACATTTACTGTACACGCTTAACGGTCACTGTGGCCCAATAACATGTTTGTTTATCGATCATTTTCAACCGGAAACGGGCGGCTCTGGCTCCCAGGATGGTTTACTATGTGTATGGGAATTTGTGACCGGTGCCTGTATGTACAGCATTCAAGCGCATAACGGTGCTATTGTATCGTTGGCATGTGCGCCCAGCTATGTGATATCATGCGGTGACGATGAACGGTTATGTGTATGGGAACGTTTTCAAGGTCACCTATTAAATACAATCAATATTGCCCATATTTACACAAGTCTATTGATGCTAACGCCATCGTTGCTGATTACAGGAAAACCAGGTATACACAATAGACTTAGATTTGGTCAATTTGGTGGATTTTTTTAAATTAATTTCTTACAGGTTCACTTATGGTGTGGGACGTTCGATCTGGTGAACCAACGCGTGAAGTAAAACTTGACTGTGCCAATTTACAAATAAGTCCAAAGATATTGTTGCCATCACCGGGATCGGTAATATGTGACTATGGCAATGAATTGAGAATAGTTCGTTTTCCTCTGGTAGCTGACAAATCAGAATAGAATTTTGATGTTTAGTTAATGTTTTTCTGTTTGGTTTTTTTTTTTTTACTTCATTTTTTCTTTTTATACATCTTGAAGATCTCCAACAAAAAAAAAACTCGTTCTTTTTGTATTTGTATATATTTTTTGTAAGCGTACACATAGGTAATTTATATAAAATTATTTTTAATAAGTACACCTCTTGATGTATTCTGTGAAGCGCGGAACGAACAGTCATCATCGGACAGAGGGACCATGAACAAAATTTGAATGGAACAACTAGAGAGAGACAGAGTGACACATAATTAAAAATTGAAAATCCAAAAATCCAATCTAATTTTAAGTGAAAATTGACAAAAGCTCTGGCTCTTAATTTTTTTTTTTTTTTTTTTATACAGAACAGACAATTCTCAGGGGTATTTAACCAAACGAATCGTTTTATTGAATCAATAAAATTTTGTTATATAACTAAAATAAATAAAAATTTTGCTATATATGCCTCCTAGGAGAATCCAATTGAATTGTAGAAAGTACACAGAGAGGACTCTATTTGAACCAATCGGTCACCACAACTTCCGTTGCAAAATGATCAATTTCGCTGTAAATCTAAAAAATAAGAAAATTTATCCCAATATAGTGGATGCCACAACAATCGAAATAGAAATGGGGTCAAACCTCAACTGTATCATGATTGTCGTCATTATTTGATAAAATACTTTGTTCTGCCAATTCCGTCTCAGCTGCCATATCCACCGTTGATTTAATGTCAAGATCAACCATCTATAAAAAAAAATGTCTCTTAAAGATTGAATCTCACACTGAATCATTAAACACAATTACTTCATCTTTTATTGAATTTTCTGCAACTGGATGTTGTTCTCTAATATGATCTTTTAATGCAAATCCACGTGCATAGATCGCACCGCAAATATTGCAGCTATGCTTCAGATTGGGATTATGTCGCTTGTGACTTTCCATATGTCCTCGAACGGCGTACAATGTTGCAAATGGACGATTACATTCCGGACAGGAAAACGGTTTCGTGTGACTGTTCTTGTGACCGGATAATTGGACGGATGTTTTAAATGCCTTCGGACAGTACGGACACTGATATCGACGTACATCCGAATGGGTCAGTAGATGATGATTGTACACTGAATGGGCCTTGAATCTGAAAATGCAGAGAGGAAAAAAAAGTTTTGGTTGAGATTTTAGCTGTGCCACTCAACCAAATTTGTGTTCCATCCTTGTCAAGGGGAGTGCTAACCTGCTCTCCTTTCTAATGACACAACTGGAATTCGTTTTTACTCAATATATATATTTGATGGCGTTTTTTTGTATTTTGCGAAGTCTAAAACAAGATTTCTGACTGGCGCTATCTCTTAGAATTTTCTCAATTAAAAATGGCGCAATATTTTCAAAATTTAATTAAAGAAGCTAATCACATTTTGAAATGTAGTAGGTATTTTGATCAGGCGGGAGTCCTCCTCTTTTGTTTTGACGGAACACTTTCTAAGGCTTCCCTTCAGACCGAAATCAAAAATGTCAAATGTTGATTTTCTAATGATCAAAAAGGGTGTGGGTATGATAATAGACAACTTTTGTGCTCATCTCCCTCCCTTATTTTTCTAGCACCTAATTTATATCTAAATTTAAATTACTTTTTTTACTGTTGTTAAACTACCCCCCCTCCCCATTTGGATAAAAGACCGAATACTTCACTAACAATTTAACTCGCAAAAAATTTATCTCATGGACAGTTGTTATGTTATGGATAATCTTACTTGGAATTTAGAAGTGAAATTGAAAATATTGAAGCGAAAATTCTAAGTGAAATGCCCACTTGATGGGGTCGCGTTTTCGGGATGAATAAAATAAGAACGGCTTATGCCTATAACCAGCATGTGCAAGTTTTGTGAAGAAGCGGAAGCAACCCCAATAAATATCCTTACAGAATGCGGAACCCTACTGAAAAGGAGAGATCATCTGGGGAATTACTGTCCTCAAATCCACTCAAGATCCTAAAATTCCATAAGGAAACTGGACTTGAGGAGGTACTCTAAGTAATGGAGTGGTTCCATGAAAAGAGTAGTAAGAAGGGGGGCACAATAGATCTAAATACAGGTCGAGGTACATCGATCACCCCTAAATATTCTTCTATTAGTTATCATTAGTAGAATTGAAAATCTTAAGTCTTAAATACTTGCCGTTTATTGCAGATGGCACAAACAAATGGTCTAGCGTCTGTATGAGTTCTCATGTGCAACGTCAAACAGTAAGAAACACGAAATGTCTTTCCACATATCTCGCAACTGTGTGGTTTTTCTCCTAAAAATAATTTAAAAAAAAAAAATTAAAAATCAATTTCAGTTCTCTAACCGTGACCAGACCAGCCCTGTACCTGTATGAATTCGTTCATGCTTCACTTTTTCATGGGGTCGTGCAAATTCCTTTCCACAGTAATTGCAAGCGTACGGCAGTTTACCGTTCGTTTTCTCAATTTTTGCTGGAACCTATATGGAAACAAGAGATTAAAATTGTAAAATGCCCAACTCTTATCTAACATGACGGAACATTACTTTAATATCTTTGTGGGCATTCAAATGCATTAACAAATGATCTTCTTGAACAAATTTCTTATTACAAATGGTACAGACATGCTGCGCTTGACCATTGTGCGATTGTTCGTGGATATTCTTAAAAACGATGTCATAACTAAAAGAGATAGAGAGAGAAAGATAGAGACAAAGGAATACATTTAGGATTCAGTTGTTGGGTGCGTAGACCAAACAAAAACCTTTTATCACATATTTCACAGAAAAATGTTTCTTTTTCATCGTCATCCATTTGACATGATTTTAATTCGTACTCGGCAGCCTCCTCTAGAGTTTTCTTCTTTATCGGATTATGCATACGACTATGTAATCTGTGGAGGGCAGTCATTTAAATCGCTAAATTACTAAATTAATAAATCGTAAATTACTTGATACTCTTCTTGGATGGAAAAACGGTATTGCAAACATTGCACGTGTAACTTGTCTTCTCTACAATTTCCGGTGCAGCTTTTTTCAATTTAGGGCCGTGCGTTCGAAAATGTGCGTTAAGTGCTTTTTGGGTGGCAAATAATTTCGAACAAACCGTACATGGGACCATGTTGCTTGTATCCCCTTCGGAACATTCTATAAATTTCGATACAATTCTAAGATCTTTTTCAAATTTCACCAACTGAAAAAAAAACATTATTTTTGTAACGAATAAATTCCTGTAATTCGACTTCTTACTCTTTTCACATGCATTGTATTATTTTCAGGCGAAATAGGATCATCTTCTGTCTGTTGTAATTCGTAAAGTGTCTCACCGGTTTCTACTTCCATTTCCACATGTTCCATTTCGTCTATTTTGACATTATCTGCTATTACATCTGTATTCTCGATCTCTTCATCAATCTCTATCACTACTTCCTGTTGGCTATGATATTTATTAATGTGATCCATCACTGATACAAAATTCGTATCACATGAATTACAATGATACATATCGGTATCACTGTCCTCATCCACTTCATCATCTTCACATTGGGCATCCAAATAAACCGTGTCGAGAACTTCTTCTTTTAAAAATTCTTCTTCTTCTTCTATGTCCCTAATTTTATCGTTTTCATTGTCGGAACGGATTGGAATTTTAGTTGCAACGGAAATGGATGCTTCTATGTCTGTAAATATTTTCCATCAATTATTTTGGATTTACTCGGATTCTTAATGGAACTGCTTTCAAATGAAACTTTGGAATCGTATCGTATCTGACTGCAGTTTTATTCTTAAGTTTTTCATAATAAAAATTGGAGTTTTTTAAGTAATTGGTAAATTTAGCGACACATCTGCTTTTTAAACAATTATTACGTACTTTAACTAAAAGATCTCCAGATATTTACAACCTATAAAACCGAAATGATTTTGGATGCCATGTCAGAAAGGCTCCTTTCAACATTGTACATTCAATGATTCCTTAAACCTAAATTTTATAAGTAGTGTATGAACATAATCCGTTTTTACCTGACATTATCAAAAAATTTGAACGTTTTGCAGCTAATATCTGGGCAAATAATTGGAAGAAAAACAACTTCACACCACAAACAACTTCACATCCATTTACAAAAGCGGCCGTGAAGTTGTCATCAAAAGAAAAATGGTGGCGTGTGTTGATGCTGTCGAGAAAATAACAATTAAATTAATTTATACAATATTTACGTGTTAATTAATAAATTACTTGTGCTCTGGGGATGGAAAATAATATTTAGGAAAACTGTAGTAATTAATTTTATTATAAATTTCAATAAAATGGCAATTAAAAAGATGACAAATCAAAAATATCAGAATATCGACCTATGCACCATCTGCCATAAATAAGCGGAACGAATAAAATAACATAACAAAGTGTCGGTAATGTAATATTCTGCACTATCAGCCACGTTGGAAGTGTTGACGTTTGATTTCGACATTTTTTTGCATAAAAATCTCTAGTTTGCATTAAAAAAATCAAAAAATTCTTATTTGCTATTTGATTAATCTCAAAGTAAGTTACATAATTAGTAATTTTGCAATGTTGGGTCAATGATCGTGATAATGAAATATTTATAGCAAGCTTCCGTTTGAAAGTGTTGCCCAATATTCCCTTATGCGGCATGTACATAAATTTTCATGATTTTTTTTTTGTTTTTTTTTTTTTATATTAATTAATATTAAATTATTTTAATTAATATTTCATTAGTTTTGTTTTGGTTTTTTTAATAAATAGTTTTTGTTTGAAATATTGAAAAATAGTATAGCCGGTAAATCATGGAAGAAATACCAAAATTTTTGTTATACATACCGACAGTGCCGACGTAATCATGTTGACGTACCCATATTTACTCAAAAAAAAAAAACGTTTTAACTAATCCCGTGCTTTTCGTTAATACTGAATTTTCTATGTTCCAGTAACATCAGCAATATGAAAATCAAAGAACTGCAAAAAACCGTTAATGTTGCCTGGTCACCAGCACAACAAAATCCAATTCTGTTAGCTGCTGGGACAGCTGCTCAACAATTGGATGCATCCTCAAGTGCAACATTGGAAATATATTCTGTTAATTTAACAGAACCTGGATATGATTTGATACTTAAGGGATCACAATCCACCCCATATAGGTATGTTTTCCATATATTATGACTGGATGTTCTCTCAGATTTGATATTCAACACTTGGACTCCTTATCCTTATAGATATCATACGATTGCATGGAGTTCTATGGGATTTGGTGGTCAATATCCAAATGGTGTTATTGCTGGTGGTTGTGAGGGTGGTCATTTACTTGTTTATAATGCAGCAAAACTATTGGCAGGAGAAGATGCTCTCATTGTCAAACAGGATAAACATACAGGTAAAATCAGGATATTTTTAATTAAAAATAATTTGCCAAATATTTACTATAAAAATACTAAAGGTCCGGTACGAGCTATAGACTTCAATCCATTCCAATCAAATTTATTGGCATCCGGTTCAGCTGAATCGGAAATTTTAATTTGGGATCTCAATAACACTACAACACCAATGACACCCGGAACTAAAACACAACCATACGAAGATATTCAAAATATTTCATGGAATAAACAGGTTCAACATATTTTAGCGTCCGTCTTTAGTTCCCGTTGTGTCATATGGGATTTGCGGAAAAATGAGCCAATCATAAAATTAAATGATTCACAATCACGTGTTAGATGGCGAGCCGTTCAATGGCATCCGGATGTTGCAACACAATTATGGTTAGCATCCGAAGAGGATCAAGCGCCGGTTGTTCAACTGTGGGATTTAAGATATGCAACGTCTCCAGCTAAAGTATGTGCAATTTTGATTTATTGATGATATTATTGATTGATGATGTTTAATATAAAATTATTTTCGAATTTAGACTTTACAAATTCATCAGCGTGGCGTTTTGGGTCTTACATGGTGTCCCAAAGATACGGATTTAATGATTTCCTGTGGAAAAGACAATAAAATTTTGTGTTGGAATCCAAATTTGGAAGTTCCGGTAATTTCCTTCAATATGTACCAAAAATAAATAATTTTCAATTAAATATTATTTAGGGCGATGAAATACTAGCCGAAGTAGCATCAACAATACAATGGTACTCTGATGTTCAATGGTGCCCAAAAAATCCGGCCATCATTGCCAGTTCCAGTTTGGATGGTATCGTTTCGATATATTCACTAAACGGTGGTGTTCAACAGCAAGTGCAGACGTCACGAAAAATTGCCGATTCATTTCCGGGCATGGATACGTTAGGCGAAGCATTGATGCCACAAAGTCATACACATCCGGTTGTTTATAGTGATTTGAAGAAACCACCGAAATGGATGAGAAAACCTATTGGTGCTGTATTTGGTGTAAGTTGGGGCTGCGAACAACGTTACTGTTGATTTGGGTGCTATGGAGAATAATTTCCGTTTAATTATAGTTTGGTGGCAAATTGATATCTTTTAGCAATGAAAATTCTCCAATTGTATCAATTAAGCAAGTTGTGACGGAACCGGAATTAATTGAACGATCAAATAAATTGGAAAATGTATTGGCCAATGGAAATTACAAAGAATACTGTCTGGACAAGTGTGATCAAATAAAAAGTGATCATGGCAGATACATTTGGAAATTGGTGGATGCATTTTTTGGCGAGAACACTCAAAATAATTTGGTTAATGTTTTAGGTATTTGTTTGTTTGTTGATTTAATTCAATTCACCAAATTTGTTACTGACTGGAATCTTTCAGGTTATAATGCCGAAGAAACCCAAACTAAATTGCTGAATTGGTTCTATGCAAATTACAAGGAGAATGATGATCGTAAGAAAGACTTAAGCAGGGTGAGTAATTTTAATTGTATTCAAATTCGGTGTAATTGGTATTGCAGGGCTCCGTTTAATTTGAGGGTCTTTTAGATGTTCGATTGTGTCCATTTTAACGGATCCTTATGATGTTTTGATAGTTTCATTGAGCATTGACTAGGACTTGCACATCCGGTCATTTTCCAAAATTTATCTATTTATCGTATGGAATTATTAGCCGGGAGATTCACGTTGTGAATAGTTTTGTTTTCGTTTTGGTAGAGTTTTTCTTAGTACAGCCGTGGAGGCCTCTATTATTGTACATTTACATCATTTCAGATGAAAACACTGTAACTGCGAAATACCACAAATTCGCATACTTCAGATGTTTATTTCTTACATTTGAAATGTTTCCGTCCTTCGATATTTTTTTTTAGCAATTATTATTATAGAAATGATGTCTTAGACCTACAGTACGAGAGAAAAACACACAGACAGGGATCGATCCCGGGACCGCCCGTTCCAAAGGGATTATCTCTACCTCAGCCATTTTGTTGGTTTTTTCCCCAAATAATACCTCCACATTGAGCTGATATCCAGTTGACAGATTTCATACGTTTCTCTTGATGTTCCGCAATTTTATCCGGTGGAATTTACATTCTTCTTTCACATTTATTGAGTGAACCATTCTTCGAGATTAGATAGTTGTCGTTTTCTTCAGCATTTATTTATTCTACCAAGTGTCGAGAAAAATAGCCACCTCTAAGGGATTTGTTCATAAGTCTTCCACATGTAGCTGTGTGAGTTGTCGTTCATGTTCGTTGGTGAGGCATCAGCTACCGTAGAAGTAATTTTCTCTTGCTGGTTTTGGAGCTGCCAGACCAAATTATGTGCGGTCAGTCAATCAAAGATAGATTTTTTTTTATTTAGAGGCAGTTTGTTGATCCTACACTGAATTTAATGATTAATGTTAATCTGTTTAAGTACCGTCCATATAATTGTGAGATTTTTCCCTTGAATAATGAGATTTTGACATTTTTCTATTGGACTTTGAAATTAGGCGCAGCTCTGCATAATTTTGTAGTACAATTTTTCTTTTTCATTGTTAGATCACAATCATTTTTTTGCTAATCAAAATGCTTTATCAATCATTTTTTTAAATTAATTTTATTAAATCTGCTAACCAATCATGCATATAAAACATAGAGTGATTCATCTGAAGTTGAAGGTGAACCAAGTACTGATGAGAGTACTGATCTGTCGGTAAGGGCTATACGATTTTTGTTATTTTATTAGAATGGAATGGAGTCATATCTCGTAAAATTGCTCAAATGATTGACAAAAAACAGATATGACTTTTTGATTGTTTTGCATGGTTCTCCATTTTATCGATTTGTGAAGTTTTTACACCTTAACTGTATATGCATTTCCATTTCAAGGGTCTCGACAATACATCACTGTTTGATAATATCACTGGCGACCATCTGAACACTCTAACCAAAGATGAGACCAGTAACGAGTTGACTAATTTTAAAATAAAAACCGATGACGATGATGATGATGGCATGATTTGTCAAGCTCTACTTACTGGCAACATTGAAATGGCCGTAAATTTGTGCATGAATGCTGATCGTCATACAGATGCGATGATAATTGCGCTAACTGGTGGTTCTGAGTTACTTGCACGCACTCAACATCAATACTTAAAGAAACGCGGTGGATACTTATCGCATATTATATCATCGTTGGTTACGAAAGATTGGACCGAAGTTGTGTCTCAATGTACGACGGATTCGTGGAAAGATGCGCTGGTTGGTATTGTAACACATTCTGGGGAACAGATGTCGATGCTTTGTGAACAATTGGCAGAGCGTTTATTAAATGAAGATGCGAAGAATGGAAATTCGATACAAAATGCGATTTTATGTTATATTTGTGCTGGCAATGTGGAGAAGTTGGTTCAAAGTTGGCCGAATCTTGATTTGAGTCCAAGTGATACGTTTAAGCAGCGCACATCTGATCTTCAAGAGTTAGTTGAAGTTGTTATGTTGCTACAAAAGGCCGTTGAGCTGCAAGGCCGCAATGTTGGTGCTTCTGGAAAGTTTGCCGAATTACTATCGAGATATGCTGGTTTATTGGCGGCACAAGGTGCACTAAGTTCAGCTCTGACATATTTGGTTCCATCAGATGATATGGAAGTAAATAATTTGCGAGAACGTTTGTATTATTCGCTGGGACATAAACAGGTTACTACGAGACAATCTCAACCGCAAAACGTTTACCAGCAACAACTGTCAACAAACAGTCGATTTAATCAACAGCGACAATCTATACCAAATGTTACACCACAACAATCACCATTTAATCCACCTACAAGTGGACAAAAACAAGTTGCACCACATTGGAATAGTCAACTGCAGACGCAGACTCAGCAGCCATGGAGTGTGCCTACACCTCCTTCGGTGCCGGGATTACATCAAGGTGTACCGCCACCGATTGGTGTACAACCAGTTGTGCCCGCCGCAGTTGGACCACCACCCGTTGAGCCGGCTCGTCCACCTAGTGTTGGCGCACAAAGTAACAGATTCCACATTTATTCTAATTTGAATTTTTTACCTTTAATCACACATTTTACAGCAACACATCGAAGTAAATATCTGATCGATCCATCTGTTCAATCGGGAACGGCCTATGGACAAACATCCAACTTATATACGCCAATGTCATCCAATTCATTTAATACTCAACCGTTTAATGGGCCTGGCCAACAAAATTACAATTCCATCGCCACAAGCCAACCATCATTCAATAATGTACCCAATCAATTTGTGCCTTTTACGCCAGCACCATTAGCCAATAGCGCAACAACATATATGTCTGGTGTACCACCGATTGAAGTGGCCCAACAAGCTTTGCCGCCGCCACAGAGGAATCTAACACCGCCAACTGGTTGGAATGATCCGCCACCGCTAAAAGCTCGTCCACAGGTATGTGCCCTCTCCCCATCCCCCCTTTTTTTCTTATCTAAGTACATATAATGAAATTTTCTTCGTTATAATTTTTTTTTGTAAATATTCTGTTAAATACCAACGTAAAGGTACCGTTTTGTCCACATACCCAAATGTCTGCAGAACATGCTGGTACCAGAAAATGGGCCAAAATGATTAAGTCACATTCTAATTCGGCACAGGCACAGCAACATATTCATAGATCTAGTAATTGTAATAAAATTGATGAAGAAAGAGTTCAGGTCGGTTTAGTGTAGTTTTTTTTTGTATGGAATTTTTTGCTATTTTTTTTTTTGTTATAAAATCCTCAATAATTGTTATTCCTGGTAATTTTTTGTTTTTGTTTGTTTTTGTGTTATTAACTTGTGAACAGTAAAATTCCTTCATTGAACGAATTGACATCATGGCCGAACGAATAAAGATACAAATGAGACTCCAGAGATTGTCTGCTCAAATTCAGTTTTTTTCTTTTTTGTCTGATTTTGTTCTTCTCATATTTAATATCGGCTTACAACTCAATTTCGATAGAAAAGCAGCATGTTTTAGAATTTTAGATCATTTGAGGTAACAAAAAGAGACGACAAATTATTCGACCTTAGTCGTGTCTTTAAATGGAAAATAGAAGAAAAAAAATCCATCATTGAATTTGGCTTTTTGTTTGATTTGAATTTTTGATTTTTAATTAAAAACATTTTTTTTGGAAATATCAAGTAGGTACTTTTGATTTGATTTGTATTTTATTGCTTTATTCTTTTTTTTTCAGACTAACAATGTACCAGTGTCCACTAATAATCATATTCCCAATGGCATTTATGATCCCACTGCTCAGCAGCAACAATTCAATGTAAATATTCAAAACACACATTATAATTCAGACATTATAATTCAAAAAAGAGGATCATTAATTGACTCAGTTGATCCAAATAAATTATTCCCTTTTGATGATTATAAGTCTGAACGTTCATATTCAAAGAAATGTAATTAACAAATTTTGTATTATAGTCACAACCGTTAATGGCGCATCCACAACAATTACAACAGCAACAACAACAACAACCACCACCACAATCATATCAATCGCAACCCCAACAAATGCTGTCCAATTTCCAAACAAATCCCATTGGACAACCGCAATATCATCAACCGCACCAGCATCAGCAGGAACAACAATTGCAGCAGCAACAACACCAACAACAACAACAACAACAACAACAAATAATTAGAGAACCTGAACCGCTCAAACAAAAATTACCAATTCCCGAGGAATATGTGTACATGCAAACAGTATTTAATGAATTACGGATACAGTGTGTTAGCTCTGCATCAAATCCGGTAAGAATATTGTCAGAACCGAATCTGTAAGATTTTGTATATTGACTTGCATTGATCTATTCCATAGTTTTGTTGATCGCTTAAAGAATTTTGTTTACGAATTTTTTTTTCAATTTGATTTGGTTTTGTTTTTTATTGATCGCGTTTAGCATTTTTTCACAATTCGACTCTGCATTATTACTGATCGATTTAACAAATATTTAGCTGATCAATTTTGGAAGACAATCCATAATCGGGGTTGTAAAGTATAAATATGGTTTCAATATATTTGTTGATCGATTTTGATTTTTTTGCTTCCACAACTTCAAGCATAAGGGGTAACTTTGATGTTGGTTTAAATTTTTCGCAGATTTCTCATGTAAATTTTGAAAAAAAATGTAAAAATTCAGATTTTTATTTTTGAAGAGCATAAAATCGAATTAATATTTGTAAATGGTTGTTAACCCTTATAGGACCCTTCATACAGATCACCTAATGAATAACGTCACTGAAATCATTATGGAAGCCTCGTAGATTAATTTGCAGCCTTTTTATGTCAATTCTGTTGATCAATTTTAATCTCAAGTTTTTCTCATTGATTAAATATGGCTGACATTTTATGTTTGCTGATCAACACCACCCAATACACATAAATATAGAATAATTTTTAATAAATAATTTTTATTTTTTTTTGTAATTATTCCAGCAAACCAAACGGAAGCTCGAAGATGTTTCAAAACGACTCGAATCCCTTTATGATTTACTTCGAGAAGAGAGAGTAAGTGTTTCCCTCTCAATATATTTTATTATAATTAATCAATAAATAAATATTTTTACAGCTCACACAAAATACACTCACCTCACTCGTTCAATTAGTACAATTTGTACAAATTGGTGATTATGCAAACGGTTTGGGTTTACACACACAAATGGTCTCTGGTCCTGATTTTTCACAATTGGCCAGTTTTATGCCAGGCATCAAAGTGCTTCTTCAATCGGCTATGCAGTTACAGGTTTATCTTAGATAGAGACTTATTAACAATACATACACATACACACACACACGTACACCGTACACGTACACGTAAAATATATAAATTTATAGGAAAAAGTTAAAACTGATTAAATATAAAATATGATTTTTAATATAAAAATTTATAGTTAAAATATAAATATATTCTATATAAACAATTAATATAAATAATATACATACACATAAACATATTGCATATTTGTAAAGGAAAAATAAAAATTAAAAAAAAAAAACAAAAAAGTAATGATAAATGTTTCGTAACGTTTTATGTTGGTTAATAATTTTGTTCAATAACGTTTAATGTTTTATTGTAAATTACTGGAAGAAAAGAAAATATATTTTTTATTTGGATAAAGTTAAATTTAAAATTAGTTATTTTTATTTATTTTGTATATTAAATAATATTATTACATAACATTTTTTTTCAGGTTCTCAGGATCGAATTTACGAATTAGGATCCGAATAATCTTAAATGAGATAAATTGGAATGGTGTAGTAAGTATATTCTAGTACTTATATTTATTACTTTAACAATTTCACCTCAGGGGTCAGACAATGAAATTGGAAATAATCGGGCCTCCTACCTCTTCTAGATTTCCATAAAATGTCCAAAATTATCTCATTTTAATCTGGATCTAACAAATAATGAATGTAGTGGCTCGATTGTAATTAATAGATTTGCGGTAAGCGCACAAGATGGCGGCTCGATTGCAGTAGATTTGTGAATTCTATTTCATTGATTGATTATGGGTGATCGAAGGTATTTGACAAGCAATGAGACCTGAGACCTCTTTCTACGTTACGGAAAAATTTCACCATGTTTTTTTTAATGACCGTTCCTGTAATTTTTTCCTTATCGAGATGGTAACATTTTAATGGATAAATGCGGTACAGTTCTTCATTATTTTGCCACATTTTTGGCAGTGGTGCCAGTGGATTGCCATACCCAGAAACGGATTAGAAGACAATTTTTAATATTGACACTTTTGTCTTCTTGTCGCTATAAGATTTTTGACTGCATTGATACAAACTTGGTTTTGATTTGGGAAAAAATTTACTGAAGACGGGGAGGGGGAGGGCAATTCAATAAATATATTGTGATATTGTCAAGGTTATTTATGTAGGTTTTAAAATGAATTTTTTAAATTATGGACGATTATTTTCTTGTATTCCTTTCCAAATAATGGAATGTCGTCGAATGTCGAAATATTGACTAAATTTGATATTATGTGACTTTTTGTGGGTACTCGATTTGTATTTTGGTGGATTTTATTTTGTTTTCTCATTTATGCATCTTATTAAATTAATCAGGTTAATTAACGATGAATGACTTAGGATATTTTTTTTTCCATTATTCCTAAAGAAATATTAGATCACTAATCATAATTGTTTATAAAAATGCTTCGTTCCTTAAATATGTAGAAGTAGATCGTAGTCACAGCCGGTTACTTATCCTTTGTCAAATAATATAAAATAAATGTCCAATACGACACACTATGGTAGAAAATTCGGATAGCAACCACACACATCTTTTGGTAAATCCATCGATATATTTATAGGATCTTCCTTTGGACTTGTAGTCAGTTTAACTCTGGCATTTTTATCGTATATTTGGCTCTAAATAAAAGAATTGCAAAGAATTATTATTATACAGACAAACAGATCAGAAATTTTCGGACGACAAACCTCATGTCCATTAATTCTCGTTCTACCTTTGGCGACAATTTCTAAATTTGGTCTTTGATCAATGCTATTGACAATGTCAATGATTGAGTGAATAGCCCAATCGGTAATCATATAGCACCAAGACACATCGATCAGCTCCAAATATGGATTCATCTCAACAAAACGAACAACACCATCGTTTGTTATATGAATACAATCAAATATACGGAATTCCTTTAATTTGCTACCCATAAACAGTTCGAATAGATTTTCGTCGTGGATCCAGAAATTCTTATTCAATCGTAACGATTGCAATTTCGTAAATTGTCTCAATATACTGAACGTTTTATCTTTCAGATGACACGATTGTAAGCTTAGCATTTCCAATTTGTCACTGGGCACCAACATTGTCAATAAACGATCAACGGCAAATCGATGCTCACCTGTATAGTTGATTAAATATAAATTCTTTAAATTTGGCAATTCGGCTAAGAATTCTATGTTCACGTGTCTGGATGATTTCGAATCAAGACTTAGGCACACAATGTTACTATGCTCCTGTATAATGGACTGAAACCATAATTCATCGCTAAGAAATAATTGCGGTTGACCGATAATTTTGAAATGTTTCAAATTGGAATTTCGCAACAGAATCTTGTCCACGTGAATCATTTGAATGTTGCTACATCGATGTAAATTCAGTGATTCCATTATTGGATATTGTTTCTGGACCGTTTCCAAATCGGTTAACATGTCACAGGAATTCATTAGACAAATACTCCAGTAGTCATCTGCTGATATAAAACATTCGTCCAGTTCTAATGTTTTCATTCGACTAAATAATGATGTTAACGAAAAACATTCCAATTTAAATAATTTCTCGATACGAAGATGACGTAAATTGACACAATACTTTTGGATGATGTGAAAAAACTCCATTGGATTTTCACATAGTTTTGCGGGTACATTCAATTGGAAAATGTGATGACCGACAATGGCGAAAAATTCTTCTGCCTCGTTTGTAGCCAAAATCCGATTATGCCATAGAATTCGTTCGATGTCTACGCTAAATTTTTGATTAAAACTTAGCACAATGTAACGGAATTTTTGACATGTTCGACCAATCCGATATAGATCGACAATGTTGAGCATTTTAAATATTGTATAGAGACAGTCATCGTTAAATTCGTGAAGTTTCATTTTTGATTTTTGATTTCTGGTTAAAAATATTAATTTTGTAGTTTTCGATTCTTTAATAGGTAATTGTTGTGCGATACTTACATGCCTGTTCTTATGTATGTGCAAAATTCTTTATCAGTTCTGTTTTTGGTTTTTTACATCTGACTTCCGGTATGTGTAGACTGAAAATATTTATTGAATTTAAAAATCTTTTTTTTTTTTGGATTACGTCCCAGACAATTGTCTTCATTAATTTAAAGCAAAAATTGTGTAATAGACGGATACAGAGCACTTCGGCACTAACTTTAAAAATTGAGGATCTTAGAAATGTTTCATAAAAATTCGCTTGTGTTTATATGAAAATGTACTGTAAATCACCAACAATTGAACCGATTTGTAAGGCAAATTTTAATTTCAGTACCCACCAGATTATATAAATATAAAAAAATACTTAAATGCTAAGAAATTATTAATTGATCAATGTCTTCAATGTCGAATATTTTTGTTGTTTTTAAAATTTTATTATTTATTTATGCCACACATATTTTAATAAAAAGTGGGTATGGGTACTTTTCTATCCTGCTTCTCTTATTATAATTATTAGCTGAAGCAAAAAGAGTTTGTGTGGATTTCATTTTTGCCTATGAAAAGTACCACAGAAAGTCTTACTTTTTAATCCACATATAATTCGGTTAATTGTGAAAAGATTTTTCTAAAGATTATCATATTTGAAGTAACATTTTATTTCCAATCTAATTTGTCTAATAATTTTTTTTTCATTTTTCTAACAAAATATCGAGAAAAAAAAAATATGAAGAAACTCCAAACGTGGGTATTCTGTAAGTCTAGAAAAATTATCCACTTTTGAGTTGCATAGATTTTCTTGATTATTTTGTTAGAAAATTGGAAAAAATTTATAAGACAAAAAAGATTGGAAATAAAATGTTACCCTAATCCTTAACCAATATTATCATTGTTAATATGTTTCAACAATTAAGGTTACAGTATGAATTTCACATTGTATTGGCAAAAATTACACTACGTCACACTACGCTCAATGTAATAAAGAAAAAAAGAATTTCTAATCTAAAAACTACTGTTAGAACATAAATACAAATTCAAAAAAGAAATCACAAATAAAATAAGATTTTAAAAATTAAAATTAGACGAAATACAATTTTATAGGACAAAAGACACAAAATTTTTATTGAAACAATCACATTACCCGTACTTACTGTCCGTATATATAACGAATCTATAATTTACTGAAACACTACCAAAATAAAACTTGTTTTTATTCAAAACATTTTTTTTTGGTGGTATACATAACTATTTTGCTGTTTTGTTTTTTTTTTTAATTTTATTCGGATATCAACAACAAACCATATGAAGAATATCTATGATGATGTCATTACTCTACAGTATTTTGAGAGGAACAGATCGTCGCTTGTTTGTTTTTCTATGAAGTTTATTGTATTTAAAATGAAAATTATTTATCAATAAATATAATGAGCGATAGACATTTATATTTGTGGTTTGTGCCCCGTGCCCCGTGCCGTCCACTATCTACTGAAATATAGATAAATGAAATTAAATACAAAATTGCGTGGATAGAAAATGTTGATAGTTTTAAATAAAGATCTATCTACATATGTCTATATAGACTGAATGGAATAAAATATTTTATATTTACTCTTTATCTATTCAAGGTTGTTATATTAATATGATAAGACAATTATTTAGCATAACACAAAAAGGCATAACAACTATTATCAGTCAGTGTACTTACTGTACTGTGTACCTACATATGTACAATTGTACATATATAATGTACAATACACATATAATGCTTTATTATTATATACAGACAAAAAGGCAGGATACATAATGGGAACTGTTAGATTTTAAACAAAAATATTATTAATTATAATCTCATGATAAGTGCCCGGTGTGTGTGTGTTTGTTTGCTTTAAAAACAAATAAATATTGAAGATTTGTCAATGCATTTGTACTAAGTTATTGTTATTGCATAATATCTGACTGCCACTATACAAGAAACTGTAAGGAAAATTTTTAATCGATACGTTCTGTGTTCTGTGTGTGATTTTAATTTCATTAAATTAATTATTATTAATTTTTGATGGATACAAATGAAAAAAAAATCCTGCAATCATATCTAGGACCTTTGAATTTCGCGTTCAATGGTCTGACCAGGTCCCAGGAATGGGCCCAGGTTCGATTCTGTTGGTCAGTGTGAATGGGGATTTTTTTTTTGATTAAATTTTCCACATTAATTAATACTAAACTTTTTTTAGGTCTAGGTCTAGAAGGTAGGTATACTTACATATATACATACATATGATGAATGATGAATGAGCTCTAGAAAAGATTTTTTATTTTATGTATTTTGCGAAATATTGTTCACGATTCGATCAAACAATATTTTACATGATTATGGTGTTTGACTCTAAAATAATCACCTCTGAGTTAAAACCAGTAAAGAAGGAAAAATTGGCTACGCCGATTATAATATACCCGTATGCGTACTTGTTTATTATTTACAAC